>JARHVA010007176.1:135000-190000 GCA_037957365.1 Torreya grandis | reverse complement strand
TGATAATAGTTTAATGGTGTCATAATTATTTTTTTTTATAAATTTCATTGAATAAAAATTTTCCCTCTATGATTAAATATTGAAGAGATCCACAGTAGATGTGACAAGTCAATTGATGTGACAATGCCTAAGATGCCAAATCAGTCATCATTATGAATTTAATATTTATTAACAACTATGTAAATATTATATATTACTTGTTAAATATTTTTAAACCAACATTGGATTATAATAATAAAACCTTCATTAAAATCATGGACATATTTATAATTAAATACCATGATGTATTCCTTGCATTGCAATATCATAATTCAATTTAAAATAAAATTTAAAACTCAAATAGAAATTATCTTATCAAATAAATTATATGTGAACTTAGTTATAACATTAATATACTGTCATACTTTAATGTTTTAGATACACAAAATTTGACATTTATGATAATCTAAAAGTCCCATGTATATTTATATCCAATGCAGAATGGTAACTTAATAAATGAGGATAAAAACTAGGTGATAAATCCATCATGGCAAGAGTTTGGTCATCAATGTTTATCCCTTATAATAGTAATAGTTGTTTTCCCCTTTATGTGAGTTTTACTAAGAAAAACTATATCCATTATAGAATTTTATGATCCATAAAAAGTACCAAATGGAGGTTTAACATGATCACCATCTATATGCTTAATTAGTTTTGTTCAAGGCATTACAATCTACTAGTAAATATAATTAATATTCATCTTGTGAAACAACTATCTTACAAATAAAAGTTAATTATATTTCAAATTCTCGCCACAAAAATAAAGGAAATTGATTAAAAAAATTAATTTTTTATTATTTTAGATTAACTAAAGTCATATAAAATATCCAAATTGGTAGTTTGAGTGTGACTTGTTACACCCAATTTGTAAGTCCTTTTTGCATGCTCTTGTGACCCTTATAAACACCTTTTAACTCATTTCTAGTCATTTGTAGCCTTCCATACAATCATTCCAACCGATCCAAACTCTATTTTCCAAGCCAATCCTATCCCCTCAGGTTTTGAGCCTATAGTATAGGAGTGTCATACTTGGAATATAGTTTTGGACCAAAGGGTGTCTCATTTATGATGCTCTTATCCAATCACAATTTGATCCCAAATGGTTAATTTCATTTTATTTTTATCCTTCACTATGTCAACCTAGCATGAATACATATAACTCATGACCAGTTTTTCCCTATAGAATCATATTCAAAGTTCATTTGCAAAGGTAAGTCATAAATAGTACAAAGCAATCAAGAATACAAGAAAAATACTAAGGAAAATTTCCCTATTCTCTACATACAGTCACCCAACATAGCTATAAAAAAATTCAAACTTTAATACCAGTCCCTAGCCACCTCAAGCACTTTAAATTTATAATTTTTGCCTCTGTATCAAACTATTGTGAAAAACACATTAAGTGGGAGAATTACATATGGATTGATCTCTCTTCAGAGTATTGGTATGTAGATAGTGTACCTACACAAGGGGTGTGGATCACATATTTAGTGCATATTACACACACTACCCCCTTTTATTAAGTGATTCAAATCCCATGTATCAAGCATGATGGAGGGTTAGGGTTTGAAGATGAAAAAAACTCTACAAAGGAGCTTTTTTGAGATTCAACACTCAGGATTTCATAGGTAGGGTCATACAAGAATGATACATAGAACCTAAAAAAATTAAGTCTCTATGAGTAGTTTGGAAAATAATGTTAGAATAGGACAACAACATTGAACCCTAAAGTATCCTATTTTTAGAAGTCCTATCCTTTCACTAAATGAAAGCAAGATTATAATTTGAGATATTGTCCTAGTCTTACATTGCTAGTTTCTACCTTTGTCTTAGCTGCCTCAGTCTAGTTTCAAGCTAAGTTATATTTCTCCTAATTTATTACTATTTTTAGAAAGGTAAAAAAGTAGATAAACTATACAAATCAGGGCTGTAATTATTATAATATTATTTATTGATTTATTAATTTAGACCCTTGATTAAAATAGGAATTAAAATCCATTATTCCCAGAAAATTAAATCAATTGGTGAACCCAACTTACTTCTTTTGCATACAAAAACCTTAGAAACCATAGGGAAAATTCCTTACTGATTTTTCCAATTTTGTTTTCTAAATTTTACATTATATTTTTAAATTTACCATAATAATTTTTAAAAAATCATTTCTTTCAAGTCCTAGTAGAATATACTAGGTCCTTTTGCTTCTTGAGGTATCACCTTACATTTAAATTAGATTTCACATAAAATAAAAAAAAGATCTCCCTTATTTCAAAACATTTCTTGCAAATAATAAGGAGTCCATACTTGGTCCTATCATGTATATGAATGATGAAGTATACTATATGTTAATGCAAAGATTATTTCTTTCCATTTATGCTTATTTTTCATAATATGGGATGATATTAAGAAATTTATTGTTAAACATGTTAAGATCATTTTCCTTCAAAGCAATATTTACTTTACTTTAATACAAGGTTTCATTGCAATTTATCTCTCTCATGTGGAATAATTTTCAAGTCTATCTTGCTAAACATATTATAAATTTCATATCACAAGTAGAAAAGAATTATGCATTAGTGAAGAATTGCATGCTCTTTATTCCTTCTCCTCCTCTACCCCAAGAGGGTGATATCTACATCCCATTTAACGAGGTCCATGTTATCACCTGTCTAAAAGGTGAGGTAGCCTATATTATTGTTCCTAATGCATACATTCAGCCTATATCTTCTTCAAACCCTCTTCAACATATGTGCTTACATGTTTAATTAGAAGCAAATAGGGTTTGCACTTGTAATAATATAAGTGATCAAATCATCGGTATGATCAAGTTAATTTCAGATTTACAAATGTAGAATCAACTATTACATAAAAAGATCAAAACATTAGAAAATTAAATTATAATACAAAATATTCAAAGGCACCCTAGTGCCAATCATGTATATGCATGTTAACCTAGTCAATTGGTTGAAAGCAATGTTACATATCAAAAAAAAAATCAAAAAGTATCTCTACAAATAGTGATTCAAGAATAATTTAAAGAAAAAATAAGAATTGAAGTGTGGCACTAAGGGAAATGATTAAATCTAAGTTGATCAAACTACCTCTTCTACATCCAATGAGAAGATCCAGATATTATTTTGCATATGATAGAATGCATGGGCATCACACAGATTCATGTGTCTTATTAAAAAAATATATACAATAGATAATTTATAATGAGGACCCTATACAAGGTAAACCAATCAAACAATCCATAATGACACAGGAACACATTCATAAAGGGTCAAATTCAAAAATAGTATAAAAGTGGTTACCAAAGCATAACTCTAAACAACAAAATGATCAAAATGTAAAATTAGAGAAAAAAAAAATACCAAAAGCATAGTTAAATGATGAAACTATCCTTACACTGCTCTGTAACCATCAAATGTGGGCTAACTTCATATACAAGCCTATTTAGTTTAATCATTCCTTGTAGCCCTGTTTTCCATGTTAATTGGCCATAACTTTTTACAGGTTAACTAAATCATGAAAGTAAAACCATTTATGAATACCCATTAAGTCCTTATATAACATACTATAAAATATCTTGAGGTTACTTTGTACGGAATTATACTTTCTTCTTTAGGCCCTGTTCCAATTAGCCCTCCTTATGTCCAAAATGCCTTGTCTAGAGTAAAGTATGGACTTTATAATAAAAAAAAGAATCATTACAGATACCCATTACCTTATTATAGGTGAATAAATCATTTTTTAGTGCACTTATTTAAATAAATCCACTTTTCCTATATTGGCCTATGCTCTTCCTCTCACATGCACCTAGGATCCACTTGGCAATTGTTCCTTTCCATACTTCTCCATACTGTGACACCTTGAAACCAATTACAACAGTTTTTTAACACCTTCTAGGTTCATATTACAAAGTTTCAAGAGTTTTCAAGGATTAAAACTCATTTTTAAGGCTAGACCCTAATTCAGGGTTTTCCAAAGCCTGTCACAAGCTGAGAGCATATAAATTGAGGCTGGGAGTGTTTTAACTTTTTTCAAGGGTTTAAATCACTTTTATAGGGTCTATATTATTTCCCTACACCTTCTCCAACCTTCACCTAGGTTATATCAACCCCCTATGCTTTCCAATGCTCAACAACTCAGTTGTTTTTGACTGTATATGACAGTCAGCATGGTTTAAGATTTCCTTTATCTATTTCAATGATCAATGGACTTAAATATGTTATAAAAATGTGTCACTATATTCAATAAATTTCCCATTCACATATTCATATCAAAGATGAACTTTCCAACCCATCTACTATGCACAAACATACAACTTTCTTGTATTTTCCTGTACATTGTCATCTACAGGCCCAAGAGCCTACTGTGGGAGATTTAAGACATCCAAGGGGTTTCTAAAGCCTGGTTTTTCTTCATTTTGATTTATATTTAACTTATATACCTGTATCCATGCATTATAAGCTTTATGCAAACATTTTCATGTGGATTTTCCCTTGGACAGTGGGCTATAAATTGGGATGTTTGAATACCCTATTTAGTCTTGTTTAGGCTTTTTCTAGAATTCAATTTCTTTTAGATCTCTTGTTCACATAAGACTAGTTTTAACTTATTCCCAACATACAAACTAACCAATCTACATTTAGTTATCTCAATGTTCTTATAGAAAACCATCACACACATTCACACACAGAGTTGTCATCAGAATTCCATAAAGAAACTATATATGAAGCAAAACATTCATTCTTTCTTGATCAACTAGAAAAAATTACAATTCAATACCAAATTCAATCTCCATGTTCCATGGCTTCCAAAGCCTTGTCTTCTCCTTAACATTCTCTTGACTTCACATCAAATCTGCTCCTTCTCTTTAACTTCACATCTCTTGAGTGAGGTCCTCCCTCACTGTTTCTCCTCTCTATCCTTCATTCTATCTTATTTCTCTTGAATGAGAGGACTTTTCATCTCTGTCCTTCTTCTTTTATATGCCCCTCTCATCCTCTCTTCTCTTCTCCTCCTCTCTCCTTCATGGATTCTTCTTTTTTTCTCTCTTTTCAAGAATCTCCCTTCTAACTTCTATGCCCAAATTGGGCTTAAGGCAAAAGCAAATGCTATTTTTAAGTTTTAAAAATATACTAAGGTTGAAAATAGTTTCAACCATTTCCTCCTGATTTCCTCAATAGCCTAACCATCAGTTTTCACCTTTTCACTTTTAACTTTTGATAATTACATTTACTCTCAAGGTGAATTTTTTTTTGAAATCTAAACAAGAATTTGGAGGGAAAACAAGAATTTGAATTTTCATGCTAGAATTTAAAACTATTGTAGATGCTCCTGCATCAGTAAAGCACAAAAAATATGCAAATATACCTCTCCAAAATAAAACTCCACTTTCAAATTAGTATGTGTTTGGTCAAAAATATCTATAACAGTTTAATTATCAAGGTCAAGGGTTGGGCAAGCATGCTCAAGGCATCACTACTCCTATTACAGAAGTTGATAATGTTTTTCACAAAGGTTAGGGATTTATTAAACATCCTAATGGAAATCATTCATAAACATAATTTATCAAAGGAAAAAATCTAGAAACAACAAAAGTCAACACTATCATTCCATTGGTTCAAAATCAAGATGATAATGATGCATGGAATAATATAGGTTATTATGATTTACAAGATACCAAAAATAAATATTAATATTTAGAGTCATAGTCATAACCTTTCCCTCATGCTTCACAATCACACATGATTCCTTTCCTTGATACAAGACACCGTGATAGGGAGTCTCTCATGAGATTCGTCAGTTAGTATCATTTATTCTCAATCTTTCTTATACATATATTTTCTTTAAATTTATTATATATAGTTTCCTTATGATTGATTATACATAGCTAATTTAAAAATACCAAAAACCATATAACATTTCAAAATATAGAAACATTCAAATATATAAAAAATCCAAAAACATTCAAATAAATAAAAAATACCAAAAACATTTCAATTGTATGCATTGTCCATCGTTTACATTTCTAGTACCTTGCTAAACTTACATTTTTATATTCCATGATATTGTTTGTCAATTTATCTACATTACCATGCTTTACTTGATCTTCTTTGAGTGTATGTTGTGATACGCAGATCCTTGATTTTTTACTCTACCCATTGAGGGAGCATCCTAATTCATACATTTGAGGAATACATCAACATATCTACCCACTAAGGGCATCTTATACATGACTACACCATCCAAGTTATGTCATTCATATACCATACACTCTAGTTATCATGTTGATGTACATTACTTACTAGCTTACACAAATTATTCTATCGACACTCACTAGTATATAGAACTTATGTATTTCTTAGTATCTACCTAGTCTTGTATTACATGTTTTGCATACTTTCACTTATTTCTTTGATTAGTTAGATATGATTTTATTTCTAGCATTCACATGCATTCCTTTCTTGCTCTAAGTATCTGGATGTGATTCCATTTCTCAATTCTTGTTTTATCTCTTGTATGTGACTAAGGATATTTACCAATGTCTTTTTCTCTCATCCTTGTGTGTGCCTTAGGACATGTGTCAATGTCCTTTGCTTTTACTCTTCTATGTGCTTGTATCCCTCATTTTAACCTTGCTTGGTTTTAATTATATGTATATATGGGCATTTAAACATGACTTGTATGGTTGTTTTCCTAGTTTGAGTGACATGTGTCCATGTCCCTTATTTTCTTGGCCCCTTATCCTCTTTTGTATGCTTCTTTATTCTTTCCTTGCATGTTTGTTTCTTGTTTTCTTCTCACTATTTGCAATGTCATGATCCACATCATGCATTATCTTGCTTTCTTGGATGCCATGATGGACATCATGCTCTATCCTTCCTTGAAAAATAAAAAATAACATTTCCAATTTAAATTCAATATACTACACATGATGTTACATTATTTCATCTGGGCATACCCCTGTTGATCTAAAAAACCTCTAATACAAACTATGCTATATCTTGAGACATTTTTTTTTATTATCATTACTATATAATGTATTTTATAGCATAACACACCTATAGCTCTCTTTCTTCTAAGGGAAGTAATTTTAGGATCTCCATTCCTACCCTTATAAGATGGGGCAACAAACAAGGGTTTTGTCATAGAGATCAAAGCCTCTACCAATTAAAAAAATCAAATTTTAGAACACTTAGAATAACAACCAAAAACCTAAAATAGGTAGAATAGACCAGAAAAATAGTGATGAACATAGAATAATAATCATAAATAGAAAAGGATAAGAGTGTTAGACTTAGACTACAATGCCAAATAATAAAGTGTCTAGTTTTTTATGTTCCTATCCAAATAGCAAAAAATCCAAATTTTCTAGAAATAGATAGAAAGGTAAGTTCAATTATAGTTTTGTCAAGTAACAATTTAGTTTAGATTGGGTAGTTTTAGTATAATTTTTATTAGAGAATCTAGATATAGGGGGCATCATGGGTGATATGATGGATCTTGCTTCTAGTTTCAGATTGGGTAGTTGGTATAGCTTCTGGATCAAAATTCATGTTATAGACACCAGTGATTGGGGGAAATGTGTATGGCACATTAGATTTATTTTATTTCTAAGTTTAGTACATTTCATAGGTATTCTCAGTAGTTGCATGCCTTATTTCATCTACAAGTGGTTGGCATCATTCTTGAGTGGCTTCCACATAAACCTAGTTCCCAGTATTGGAGTGGATTTCATACAAGCCTAATATCTACCTCTCATAATGTCCAAGATTGGCCCAATTTCTAGTACACATTCAGCTATCCATGCTACCATGTTATATTATAGAGTATTCACATGATTTAGGATTCATCTCATATGACACACATTCATACTGATATCAATTTATAGCTTGATTTAGTCAGTAATGATGAAGCCAAAGGACTAGGTAGCCTTTGTATTCTTAATCCACATACTTAGAGGGATTAGACACATATTCCAAACATCAATTAACACATTCATGATCACATAACTTCACTTAGTGGGTGATGATAGAGCCAAAGGGCTAGGCTTTATATTGTAGAGGCACCCTTGGATAACTGAGCACATAACTCCATTCAAAATATTAATCTTAGTAAAACACATACCCAACATCATAATAGGTTTTGTATTGGTTCATATACCCAGTGAGGTGTATTCATTCCTTTATCTTCCTCTCTATTTCTACCTAGCTTTTATACATTCTTATTTTAAACATAGCATGTCTAGTAAGAACTGATATACTCTTTGCTTTCTCTTATAGATTTACATTTCATTATGTGTTCTCTCTACACACACTCAAAATCACATAGCTATTATTATCCCTTAGGTCCCAAGATTTTAGAATAAGAGTGCCATATCTAGATTATAGCACCAGACCCTAAGGTGTCCCATTTTTGGCACTCTTATACAATAGTAATCTGAGCCCAGATAATCAATTTCATCTTATTCTTATCATTCATTATGTTAGCCTAACATGAATACATCTAACCCATGACCAACTATTTCACATAAAATCCCATTCAAAGTTCATTTATGAAGGGAGGTGACAAATCCTACAAAGCAAGTAAGAATACAAACAAACTACTAAGGAAAATTTCACTATTCTCTGCATACAATTGCCCAACATAGCTATAAACATATTTAAAATTTAATACTAGTCCCTACCCACCTTAAGCACTATAAATTTAGAATTTTTTCATCCACATCACACTATTACAAAAAGCACATTAGGTGAGATAACTATATAAGGCTTGATCCTTCTTCATAGTATTAGTATGTAGGTAGCATGCCCACAGAAGGGGTGTGAATCACACATTTAGTGCATCTTACACACACTAACCCCTATTTTTAAGGGATTCAAATCCCTTTTATCAATCATGGAAGGTTAGGGTTTTAATATTAAAACTTCCCTATAAGGAGCTCTGTCAACATTCAACACTCAAGATTTCACAAGCAAGATCACACAATAACAATGCACATAACCCAAAAAATTAGGTCTATGTGAGTAGTTTCGATAATAATGATAGAAGAGGACAATAGTGTCAGACATCAAAGTGTCCTATTTTTGGTAGTTCTATCCTTTCATTAAATGAAATCAAGATTTTGATTTGCAACACTATCCCAGTCCTGTACAACTAGATTTTGCCTCTATATTATTTGTCTTAGCTTAGCTTCAAGATAAGTTATATTTCTCATAATTTATTAATATTTTAAAAATGTAAGAAAGATAGATAAATTATAAAAATTAGGACTATAATTATTTCAATATTATTTATTGACTTATTAAACCAGACCCTTGACTAAAATAAGAATAAAACTCCATTATTCCCAAAAAATTTAAATCATTAACTTATCAAACAAGAAAATCATGACAAAGGATGTTGATGGTAAAGTAGGCAATATACCTATATTTGAGCATAAATATGAGAGAACATTCCTTGATTATTAAAAAAAAATTACAAAAGTTTTGAATCATTGACCCCGATGATAAATAGAACAATAATAAAAATATTAAATTGAATTATGTTTAGATCAACTTTAATATGTTTTTATTCTCAAAAAAACAAGGAATAAATTCAGTTTATTTATTTATAATTATTCATAGGTACCTACACTCAGGCCTTTTAATTTATTGAAAAATCCAAGAATCCAATTTTATGTGGCTTCATTTATAGAATAAAGTGTTTTTTCTTACAAAACCCAATCCATTATTCCCTTGAAAAAATATAAATCATTTGAAATAATAAATTTTTGGGTTCAATACATACATTTAGCAGAGAAGCATAAAGCAACACTTCTTGAATTTGGTTGCTACATGTCCTCATATCCAATTGATAGTTTTATATTATATTAATGAGAAATGGATAGGGGAAGTGTATCAAAATATGGTGATGGTAAATTAGGCAACAAAACTTCCTTTTCTAAAAAGAGTTATTTATCATATCATTTAAATATGGTAGGCATGTGCATAAAGTCAGGGATTCATATGTACTAAGTTAATACAACCGTTATAATTAAACCTATATTAAATCATAAAAGTGACATGACATTCCATAATTATTTAAATAAATAAGTTAAAAAATTATTAATCATTGAGTTTCATGATAAAGAGAACAATAATTAAATTTTCAAACTCGTACATTTATCTATTCAATATCATGGCCTAAGAAAGGGAAATTAGTTATGTTGGAACTAAAAAATAAAAAAGAGAAATATGAAAATGGTATTTTGTGCCATAAGATATAGCACATATGTTTAATCTTGGAGAATTATAGGTCTATCAGTATTAATAAAATGTCTCAAGTTAATCATAGTGAATCAAATAGGGTTAGAAATAGAGAGGAATCTAACAATCCTCATTTTTGTAGATCTAACATAATAAGACAACAATATTGCAATACATGGGTGGTTTTAGAGAGGAATATTTAACTCTAATGGATAAGATCATAGTAAAAAAATCAACCACATACATAATGATCCCATGAAAAATAATGGAAAAAAATGCAATACCACAGTAATAATATCTACACAATTAGTTTGGAAACAAGTATTTTCTTCTATCATCTTGTGTTCCACATAATATAGAAAGCATGGATGGTTTCCAATCTTCTTGTGTGAGATAGAATTTGGAGGGATATGAACCCTATTTATAGATAGCACCTAACCCTCTATTATGGAGGGAACCCATCATGAAAGTGAGTTGTTTAATGATTTTGAACTATATGGGGTGCTCTAAAATTTGAAGATAACCCATCCTTATGTTATGAAGAGAACACAAACCTATGTTATGGAGGAAATAAAATTTAAATTTGGGTATTTTTATGGTTTTTAATCAAATGGGATGTCCTAAAATAGGGAGAACATTGAGTAGATATGTATGGATAGTAGTGGTGGAGAAAATTGGATGAAAGTTTTTATGAAACTTATTCATATATAGTTAATATTAATCCAACACATTATAGTTTATTTAAAAAAATTAAGGTAATAAGAGAGGGAATAAAGAGGAAACATTATCCTTTGGATTTTCACAAGTCATTACCCTTCCTCCCATCAACACCCATTTGGACATTAAACTTGGCATTATCTTACCTACATCCGGATCCATAGAAGCCACTTATACACACACTAATAACCTTCATACAACTGAATAAAAGTATTATGTATCTCTATATAGAAGTAAATATAATAATTTTTATTCTATACATAATTTGAAATGGGTGAAAATATACAATAAGAAGTTTTAATATGGTGGTCTTCCCAACAACATTCATTCCAAGATTGAATATAACTACAAACTAAGTAATAGAAGCCAATCCTATCTTATTACTTAGTATCTGTAATTGAAATTGAAACTTTTCATAAACATGGAAATAAACCAAAATCATAAAAAGAAAAAATACAAGTTATTAAAAATAATTTTTTTTTTACTTATCATATCAACCTATGCTTAATAATAACCATTAGAATGTGTGTGGAATCATGAAGCCACTCTCTTGGTATGTAAAATATGTAACCTAATTGGGCAAAATTAATGGTATTTAAATCATGAAAAAATTAATAATAAATCTTAATTCAAATATCAACTGTAGAAAAATTCTTCATAAGGGGTTATGTACAAATTTATAGATGCAACAAATCCCTACAATAATAGGACTAGGCTTAATTACACTAAATAAATACAAAGAACATGAACATGGTACCTTTTATCATTATATGAAATTACCAATATATAAAATTTTTGAAATCCATTGGATGTCAAACTCATTACCTTCAATTCCATCTTTGTAATAAATAAAACTCGTCTTTATAATATATACTTTAAAATTTTCAATAGTTAGTATGCTTTTTGTGACATCAACCACCATGACATAAACCATAATGTGTCCATATGGATTTTATATACCCCAAAATAACCATAGAAATAACCTCTTTCATTTTAGTATTGGTGAAATTATTTTCAAGGCACGAGTTGTAGAGTATTTAGTTTTTAAAACAACCCAATGGGGAAATAGAAATGAGTGAAGCCATTTGTTTATCATAGATGGATCAGATATGGATTATTCCAAATATAATTTATATGGGTGGATAGATTATGCATCTAACATAAGGTGTGCATGATTTGTAAAAAATTCTAAAGTAAGGAAAAGTAAGGTAGAAAAGAATGTATGTGGACCAAACAAGATGAAAAATTTCTAAGTTGACACTTGAACTAAATATCGGACAATAAATTTAGAGCCAATATTTGATACAAACTAATGTGATCACACCAACAATAAAACATAGTCAAGATATAATGAAACTAAAACATAGTAAACTCAAGATATTACAATCAAAGGTTTATGTGTTTTTGAGATGTTTTTTCACATCTTTAAAGGGGGATTATGATCGATAGACAAAATGAATTCAAAAAAACAATAACACATAATGAATAACTATATTGAAAATATAAATCATACATAATCAGAAGATTTAGATACTAAGATGATATAAATTATTACTAAGTCCATAGGGTTGGTGAAGAATCAAGATTTGTACATCAAAAATAATTGTATAAATTTCTTCCAAATTTCATACTAATATCAATAGACAAAATTATCCTCCCTTTAGGATTGGGAAGGTACCTAGATATATAGGATTTTGGACGTGGAAGGCCTCATCCTCCAAGAAAAGTCCAAAAATGTATTTCCAAAAATAGGAATATGCATCCCAATTAGGCAAAGTATGGATGTAAAAAAGGTGTTCCCAAAGTCAAATTTTGTAACTAAAATACTATATATATATATATATATATATATATATATATATATATATATATATATATATATATATATATATATGAAAAATAAATTATGAAAAAATGTTATAACTTAGCCAGAACATGAGACTACATATTTTTATTTAGAGGGGTACTAATTTTGCACTACTAGAAGAATAATATGGTGGATTCATAGGTAAATAAATTTAAGTAGCCACTATTATTCCTTGGGGAATTAAGCTGAGTACATCTTGAGTATGTATGACTATATATCTGGGAAATTAGGGAGCTTGTGTACATGTGGTGGCACTTATATCTATTTACATGTTATATGATGACCTTGAAGCTCCATATTTAGGCTTGAGTTCCTCAAACAATGTATTAGTAGCTCTGAACTCCTTTTTAGTAATGTCAAATTGAGTAAGGAAGGCTTGAATATTTTAATAGTTTCAATCATCAACCTTGTATGCTCTAATTCTTAGATCTTAAACTCATCTACCAGAGATTTTTCATTTTTTCACTCTATCCTTTGAAAAAGTTATTAGTTATAAAATTTAATCATTAGTTAAATACACTATCCCCTCGACCTCCTCCTTAAAAGTTATTTTCAATTTCTTTCAAGAGTGACATAAAATTTATCATGTTGAGCAAATTCCCTCTAGAGGTAATCACATCAGTGACCTTCATGTCCTTCATAATTTCCAAGTCTTGGTTCTCATGGTTCACAAAATATACTAATATATATTCCAACTTACTATGCTAAATAATGTCAGTATATCTTTTCACAATAACATAATTCAAGGTCCATACTACATCTTGAATAGATATTAAGTTTAGTTGATTTTAAGAATTACTTCTTAAAAATTAAATTAGAAATGTTAGATTTTTCTCATATTCTTTTAGTTGGCATCATTGTTTGATCACCTTTATCTTTTCTGATAGACTCTCCTATCTAGAAAGCGAAATGTTATATAAAATGTTTTACAATTGAGTGTCTGAACTTTACACACTATCAAGAGTTTTATGAGGGGCGTGTAAAATTTTCCTCTACATTAATTTTTTCCATGATTCATTACATATGTATATTTCATTCATTACCTCTCTAGTGGAATCTATAGACGTCCAATTCTTAACACCTTTTGTGTTGAAATTGTTAATTTTAATCAATTACACTCAAATGCCTAATTTAGGTTAAAATAACTAAAAATGTGCTAAATGGTTTGAACTTGTCACATACAAGTTCCAATTTAGGCCAATGTATCCCTAAATGGGAAAATTCATTTTATGTTATTCCTAACTTTGATCAATTCATTTCAAGTTAAAATGATGATTTCACCTTTTTGTGCTTTGGATCAATCTTTTCTTATAGTTAGTTAGTACATGTCATGTACCTTTGTTATTTTGTGTTGGAAACATCCTAAATAGGAATATAGTTCCAACACATCTAACATTGCCTTTAAATTCTTCTCGTGTTAAATTGTGACCTAGTAATATGACTTTATAAACATTTTGATTAATTGGAGGCCAATTTCTAAAAAATTGCACAAATATTGATTAATCTTGTTTAAGGCTAATTAATTCAAATCAATATGTTAAGTGGATTTTACATGGAGTTTGTTGATTATTTCAATATTGGAAATTGATTCTTAATATCTATAGCACCTAATAACATCATCTATGGGGTGGCATCTATAAGTCATAAATATATAAAATATCTAAATTATGAGCACCCATGCCTAATTAATGCCCCTTCCTCCTAAATAGCTATGAGTATATTTATGGATTTAATTACAAATATTAGATTAATCCATGCCAACACATCTCAACCCTAAGGTAGATGGTCATGTTTGATCTTAGACCATTTCCAAAACATAAAAATAGAATTGTATAGAACACCATTTCTTAAGCTTAAATTATGTAGACTTATAATGCTAAAATCTCTCCACAAGTCATTTATGTTTTGATTATTGTGTTATTTGCATTTAGGTAAGCTTCATTTAATAGACCAATTTAGAGATTTATTCTATTGCATCTAGGTTATATATAGAGTTCTTGAGGCAATGGAGGAGAAAATAAGCCATTGTTGACAAAGACTAGAGCTCTAGATCAAGAAGAGAACACGTTTGGAGCCATTTTTAAGTAAAAGAGTCATTTGTGAAGGTAATGGTTGATTTATTTCTTTCATTTGTATTTTTTATCATTAATAACCCCTAAATTAACATATTGGATTGATTTTTTTAGTTCTTTATGCATTTATCTTTAGTTTATTGACTAATGCTTGACTAATCATGGGTCACTTCCACTCTACATTTTTATCATGGGTCATTTCCATTTCTTATTAACAATTATTTTCTTTGAAAAGATGTTGCTTCACCTAAATGTCTCGCTACTCCTTCTCAAATAGGGTTAAAATGTAGACATCTAATTCTTAACACTTTTTGTGTTGAAATTGTCAATCTTAATCAATTACACTCAAATGCCCAATTTAGGTCAAAATCACTAAAAATGTGCTAAATGGTTAAAAATTGTCATATATAAGTGTAGATTTAGTCCAATGTATCCCTAAATGGGGTAATACATTTTATGTCATTCCTAACTTTGTTCAATTTATTTTGAGTCAAAATGATGATTTTCCCTTTTTGTGCTCTGGATCACTATTTTCTTCTAGTTTGTTAGTACACATCACATATCTTTGCTATTTTGTGTTGAAAATATCATAAATGAGAATATGGTTCAAATGCATCTAAAATTTCCTTTCAATTCTTCCTGACATAAATCACAACCCAAAAAAATGACTTTCTGACCATTTTGATTAACTGAGGGCCAATTTCCAAAGAATTGAATAAATATTGATTAATCTTGTTTAAGGCCAATTAATTCAAATCAAGAGCTTAAATGGATTTTCCATAGAGGTTATTGATTATTTCAATATTAAAAAATTACTCCTAATATCTACATCACCTAATGACATCATCTATAGGGTGGCATCCATAAGCCATAAATGCATAAAATATCTAAATTATGGGCATCCATGCCTAATTAATTCCCCTTCATCCCAAGTCATTATGAGGCTATTTATGGATTTAATTCTAAATATTATATTAATACATGGCCAAAAATCTCAACCCTAAGATGGATGGTCATGGTTGATCTTAGACCATTTCCAAAATCTATAAACAGAAGGGCATAGAACACCATTTATTAATCTTAAATTGTGTAGACTTATAATGTAAAATATCTTCACAAGTCATTTGTGTGTTGATTACTGTGTTATTTTCATTTGGGTAAGCTTAATTTGATAGAACAATTTGTAGATTTATTTTATTGAATCTAGTTTATACATAGAGTTATTGATGAAATGGAGGAGCAAAGAAACCATTATTAATACAGACTAGAGCTCTAGATCAATGGGAAAACATGCTTGGATCCACTCTTAGGTGGTGGAATCAATTTGAGAAGGTAATAAATATTTATTTATTTCAATTTTTTTTTTCATTATCATTAGGAAACCCCACATGAATAGTTTGGATTTGTTTAATTAGTTATTTATGCATTTTCATGGTTTTATTAATTAATGTTTGACTAACAACCTTTGTATTCCATCTCACATTTTGGCATGCCCAATGGGATGATGCATCCCTCTCTATGAAAGAAAGACACTTTGAAATTTTTAGAATTCCATTTGGGTCACTAAAAAGTCCTTTATCATCATTTTTATTCTTGTTTCATCATGTTATTTTTCTACCTATAGGTTTTAAAGTTACCACCGATAGTTTTGAGTGACCATTGATGGTCTTGAGTGACCATCGATGGTTCTATGTGACTACTGATGGTTCTGAGTGACCGTTATTAGTTCTTTCAACCACTGATGGTTGGGTAACATGGTAAATATGTTTAAAAATATTTCATTTTGAGCATTAATTCAAGTTGTTATCAAATTGGATGTTTCAATTCTATGGTATGAACCTAAAAATGATAGAAAAGATTACTTTCAAAGTTTTTATACTATCTTAGGATTAAGTTAATGTTTGTTACTAATAACCTTTGTATTCCAGCTTACATTTTGGCATGCTTGATGGGATGATGCATCCCTCTCTATGCAAGAAAGACACTTTGACATTTTTAGAATTCTATTTGGGTCATTAAAAAGTCCTTTATCATCATTTTTATTCTTGTTTTCTTATGTTATTTATGTAGCTATAGGTTATAAAGTGACCATTGATAGTTTTGAGTGACCATTGTTGGTCTTGAGTGACCATTGATAGTTCTTAGTTATCATCGATGGTTTTGTATGACTACTGATGGTTCTACGTGACCATTGATAGTTATTTCAACCACTGATGGTTGGGTAGTAGGGGAAATATGTTTAAAAATATTTCATTTTGAGCATTAATTCAAGTTGTTTCTATCAAATTAGATGTTTTAATTCTATGGTATGAACCTAAACATGATCTAGAAGATTTATTTTGGAGTTTTTATACTATCTTAGGATTAAGTGAAGTTTTTCTGAAAATCTTTTCTTACCTAGGTGCTTTTTGAGAAAATTCAAGTTTTTATTAGTTAAAATTGAACTTTAAGTCTTTGATATAGTTTTATTTAGTGTTTGAAAATATTTTCTCTCAAAATATTTTTGTTTTAATAGCTAACAAGAGATTTTTGACAAGAATATTGATGCCTTAGGGTTCACAGGTAACCATCAATGATTAAGTTTTAACCAACCATGGTTAAAACTCAACTATTGAAAGTTTTTAAGAACCATTTACAGTCAAAGTTGATCATTGATGGTCACAATGTTTTCCAAAACACAAACTCAAGAGCATATAAACCAAAGTGCCTTGTCTCATTTACAAAAAAGCTTCAAGGATAAACAAAAATTTGACAAATTTCTTACAGGACCTACTTGGAAAGTGATCCATTTGTGCCTGATTAAGTCTTTTTAACCTCTTTTTGGGTGATTTAAAGGAATTAATAACATTTCCATTTAGTTATTAAAAAAATACGTGTTTACTTGAATCATTTTGTAGTTATTATTTTAAATATTTGTAACGTAAGGCCAAGGGGACATAGAACACCACCAAATCTTTCACTTTAGTGCTTTAAAATTAAACTCACTTCTAAGCTTTCATTTTATGTAAGTTATTTATTATTTGATTAGTTCAATTTATTAATGAAAAAATGAAGTTGTGAGTGTATGCTCTCCCCTCATCCCCTAGAGGGAACTTGTGGGATCAAAAGCACCATCTTCATTGCAAATTACCTTAGTCCAAAGACATAAATGAGATGTTTCAAAGGCTCTCCATAAGACTCACATGACTTGGGTGATCTAGAAAAAACATTAAAGATATTTTACCTAGATTTTATTTCAATGTATCTTGGTTTGTGAAGGGGTCTTCATTACCTCCCATAAGTTCTATAGAGAATCCTTGACCTAAGGCTTCATCTCCCAACATAATCTTCAACCCCTCTCTATGGGAGGATATATAAATTACAATCCCCTCACTAGGATTATGGTTTGAGTAGTTAAACCATATCCATTAGTAGAGTCTAAGCCTGAGACATATGATCATTTCGAACATCACACTATATTGAGAAATAAATATATGTAGTGGCTATGAAAAGAAGTAAACATTCTCACAACAAGTAATTTAACATGGACCCAATTGACATGTTATTTATGTTATGTGTACAACATGAAAGTTGGTACACATGAGATACATCTAGAAATGTGCAAAATTTGTTGGTTTTAGTCAACCCCACTTTGCCACACCTTGCTAGTGTATGACTTAGGATGATTACTTATTTGTATTTGTCTAAATTGATCTTATATTGCTTGGTATTGATTTGAGTCAAAATTTTCTTATAAACCAAATGTCAAAACCAAACACATTGTACATAATTTTTTGAGTAAGGAGGTGTTACACTGTCCAAGTGAAAATCAATCTTTTCCATGTTCAAATTTGTCATCTTAAACATTGTGTCATATCTTCTAATTAGCACAGTTATGCTACCCATTTGAGTCTAGATCACTTTCCAAATTTTATTAAGTCCTACATTGATAATTTAAATAAGAAATCACACTTTTCTAAGTTCACAAGGTTGATGTGTTAAATTGGGTTTGCATTTACACTTAACTTGAGGGAACCTGGGTTCAATTTCCAATTTGGATTGAGGGCCATTTCTAGACTCATTATTTCATTCTCATCGTTGGTGGACACAAGGAATCTTGATTATTGCTCATGTTTTGAGTCCTATAATATATTTTATGCTACCATTCATATTACCATGTAATGAAATTATGATACCCATTTGGTTTTAGATTTATACTTAAGAATTATTGCATGTTTCCACATCATGCATTTTTTTGTTCGCATTATCTCCTTCTTAATTTGAATATATCACCTCTAGTTTTCTAGTAGAAACTCATCGAAGATGAACTAGATTTTATGGTATTGGCATATCTAAAAATTATACATTTTAGTGTATTAGTGAAACTCTAGGATTTTTGAGTTATCATACCCTCTTCCAATTCATACTATTTCAACTTTACTTAAATATTGAGTAAATTCATAAACACCATTCTTCTAATTGTGTGTGGTTCTAAGCCACCCTCCTTTTATAGTCTCTTTGGTTCTTTAGTCATTTATTTAGAAGAAAGATCAAAATCCATACCTTGTTTAGAACATTTTCCAAATCTTGTCAAATGTGTAGAACAACCTTTCTAAACATGATAGTAAGGTACACTCATATTGGGGTCTCTTGTGGCCTTAATTGCAAGGTAGAACATTGTTATGATGGACATGAGTATTCTATCTTATTTGAGGATGTCTCCATCTTTGAGACTATTCAATGAAAACCATTCCAATCCATGCCAATTTGTGCGTGTCATCCCCATCATTCCCCTTTGATTTGCGCACCATACTCGAAGGTTACTATTTTGGGATATCCTCCTTCAATTTGTGCACCTTTCTTAAAGGTTACTATTTTTAGATACTCATTTAATTTATGCATTATGCTCAAAGGTTATTATTATAGGTTATCCCCCTTTATCTTATATAAGCGATCCACCTCCATAATATATAAAGGTTATGATTTTAGGCTATTATCCTTCAGCTTGCAAGAGCAACCAAGCTCAATAATACATGAAGGTTACCATTTTAGGACCTCCTTTATCAGTTTTTGCAAGTAACCAAACTATACAACATCCATTTATTAACATTCTAGGCCCATCTCTTGTATTTATTCAACCTATTTTCGAAGAGCACCAATTTAATGAACCAAATTGTGTTGATCCCTTATGCAATAGTCTAATTTTTGGATATCCCATTATTGAACCACAAACCATTATTACCGCTAAACTAAATGTTACCCACTTTATAAATTTTATGCTGATCTTCAAGCCAAAACAAGATCCATTACCTCTTCAAGAGCCATCTTATGAGGACCAAAATATGTTCCAAGTTAATATTTTACAACCAATTATGAACCAAAACTAGGATGTTATTGTTTAAACACCCATTTGTGATGAATTAACTTGTGATAAATCACCTATTCATATTTTACCTATTTTTAAAGAGCCTCATCTCTTTAACAAGCTAATCTTAACAAATTTATATCTTGATCTTTTTCTACTCATTGAGGAGTATCCTTTTGACAGATAAGAATCTATCAAGTCATCCTTTGAGTGGTTCCCTCTCTTTGATAGGTTTCACTTAGATGAACTAGTATATATTAAACCCTTCTTAGATGAATCACTTTTTATTAAGCCCATTATGACATCAAAGGCCATTACTTATTCAATACCAAGAATTCAATAAAACATCATTATAGAAGAAACCATATCAAATGAAGAATCAACATTAGAGTCAAGTTCTATTTTTAAATTGCATCAAATTTAACATCAGAATTAGAATCAACATCAGTTGTAACATTATATTCAGATTCCCTTGTATTGGAATTAGATTCATAAATAAAATAAATTATTGGTTGTTACAACATTGGTTAAAATTACCTTTTAGATCAATTTGAATATATTATTGATCCTTCTATGATTTTTGAGGATGATTAATTCAACATCGACATGGCTTCTCCTAGTATCTTCTATGAGGATTGTACTACCATTCATCATTCCATTATTACCACCCAATATAGCCATTATATTGATATTTCACCTCCCACAAATGTCGATTAAGATCGATAGAATCACACTTTATTCAATTGCATCCATGGTGACATAACAGGTGTAGAATATTAGGGGGTCAAGACCAAATTCATGTAGAAGAATAACAATATGTTAGTGAAACCTTTTTAGAGGCGCTAGGGGGTGATCAAATAACAAACTTAGTATCTTTTAGTGAAACTTTTTTGAAGGCACTAAAAGAAAATCAAAGTTAAATTTTAACATCTCTTCATGAATTCTTCTTAGAGGAACTATGGGATAATCATGACAAAATCATCGATGAAAACCTCATCGAGTAACCAACAACTATGTAGAAAAATTCTTCATTGATTGATGAAGAAATTATCAAAGAAAAAATCAAAATAGATTCCAATCTACAACATATTCAAATGGTATCTATACTCAATATTAAATAATATAAAAATATGGTGGTCCTATCGAGAGCATCTTTAGGGGTATTTGACCTCACCATAACCAAAATTATGTCAAATCTAGAAATAGTAACATTACATGTGACTAAAAGTCTTGATCTTCATTTGATTCCCATTAATTATCATCCACCTATTCATTACCTACTAATGTCATTTATCCCAACATTATTTACCATCATTATAAGATATTTCCTTTATAGAGGCTACAAAAATAGTTTGTCTTGATGTTTGAAGGAATCAAAGGAAATGACCTAGGAAGATCATGTTCACATTATTGAGATCTAGATCAGTAACAATTTCTTGATAGAGTAGCTTTTTTGAAAGGGTGTTGGATAGAAAATTTATAACTAATCATTTTGGATGTCTCACATATTGACTAGGACATGCATCTCCTTATCAATAAGAGCAACATAACCAATTTTTCACTTTTATAATTACCATTTGCCATTACCATGCTTCATCTCTTGGGGTAATCCTATAGACCCTTTTAATGCAAATTATACCATTTATTCCATTTATCAAGATGTTTGAACTACATTGACTTGAGCTCCTTCAGGACTATGTAGGTAGTGCTCAATTTCTATAAAAGTCAGCTCAGTTACATGTTTCTTCATGCTCTTACCATTTTGAAAGTATATTATCCCACGATCTCATCATTTTATGATCAACTTAAGCTATGATATCACCATTTCATTAGAAACTTAAGCCAAGTTCTCATCTTTATTCAAGAAAGCTAAGCTAATCATCATTTATGGGAACTTTTATTACAACTATAGGCAATTGTCTTATGATCATTTTCCTTATACCATTTTTATTATACCATTTCTTTAATATTGGCCTAGGATTATTTTTAGCTATCTTGATTACCCTATTTTGATTTTGGTTTCTCTACTTCTTCTTGCATCTTTTATGAGGGGATTTCAATCTAGTATCAAAAGTTTTGGAATGCCATGTTGAATGATAGTTTAAGGGAGAAGTGTGACATTTGATATGGAAATTTATCTTTCACTAATTATCTTATCTAGTATCACAAATAATAACCACCTATGGGAAAATTAGTATTATGATGTTATTTGCTAATTATAACTGCCTATGGGTAAATTAGGAAGAACACCTTTTTATCATGCATTTTCACATCATCTATTCATTACTATTATCATTTACCCTATCGTTTACCTTTATTCACAAACTTGTTATGACTTGGTCATTTTTTTTATTGCCCTTTTTGTTGTTAGAATCACTATGACTTGACGTCCTAATAGGACTATGATTGTTGTGTTAGATTGATGTTGACATCAACTTAGTCCCCCTTTCATTATTCTCTTGCCATTTTGTAAGTATCTTGTCCCATTCTCTTGTAGGCTTGTGAGCATTTTAAGTTGGTGCGCTATTTCCATTTCATGAGCTAGACCATTTTATATCTATTAATTATAAATTGAGTCAAGAGATACCTAGAAAATTCCAAAAACATTCATAAAACATTTTAAAATCCATTTTTTTTTTATTTGATTGTTTTTGGTGTTGTTTGGTATTTTATTTTACTATTTGGTCTTAGTTTTTTGTTTTCTTTTTTCTAAAAACATTTTGATGGTTCATATGGCTCATGATTATTCATATCTTGAAAACATATTATCAAGTTATTATTTATTTATTTTCAAACATTTTTCTTCCTACTTAAGTCTTGATTGTTCTTATTTTGATTTAAATTTGGATTCATTTATGTTTATCTTTTTCTTTGTCCTTCATTTTTCATTTAGAAGTAAATAGATGTAACTTTGGTTTTGGTCATTGTTTTACCATTATCTTTAGTTATAGGTATTCACATTTGAACTAGATCTAAACATTTGAAATGCCATGTTATTATGAGTAATTCATAGTTATGATGCCTAATTTATTTTTCTATAGCAAGAACTTTGTGCTCTAGACTCAAGTCTTAACATCAACACAACTTTGATGAATACTTCTCAATATCACTATGCATAAACTACGCTCAAGAGGTTTAGTACTTGACTTAATGATTATATGTGTATCTCTTAGCATGAATCATGAGTCTAATAAATATTTTTTTAGTTTTCATCATCTGAAATTTCATTCCATTCTTTCCCATTTTATGGGTGAACTACATTGGCTTGAGGTCTATTTGGACTATGTATGTATCACTTGGATATGTGACGTATCTCAGGTTAGCTCAACTATCTTTATTATTCTTTTCATATCTTTCATCACTTTGTGCATTCTCATATACTATGTTCTTTGTAGCTTTTTCTAATCCATTGTACCATCACATCTATATTTATGTCCACTCACTTTAATCTATGACATAGGTTATATTATTGAGCTAATTGCTTGCTAATTTGCCCATGCTTGAGCATCACATATAAACATACCATAATAATCAAATCATCCCTATGAGGAAAGTAACATTACTCATTCTTTATCAATGATCAAAATTATCCCTATTGGGGCACAACCATCTTATCACAATCAAATCTGATATATTGGGGAACTTCTTATTATAATCTCTTTAGAGACCATGTTATCATTTTCTTCTAATTCCAAGATCTCCAAAATAATACCCATGATATCAATGTTTTAGTGTGAAACTTATCTCAATATTACTTAATTCCATATGCACACAACTTATACTCTCAAATTGGGTGCATTTAAAGTGTGTCACTTATATGTTTGGATTGAATCATTCTCATACCCCCTACCTTTGGGGTCCATTATACCTCTAATTATATTTTTATAATTGATGGTAACCATGTGTGTAAGCATTAGCTCATATGGATATGATCTATTCCAGGGGTTAAAATTTCACTTTTCCTCACTTTTATAGAGTCCATCCTTCCCTTTCATCTTAGTATGTTCTCTCAAGGGGGCATCATGGGTCATTTCCATTTCTTTTTGACAATTATTTTATTTGAAAATATGTTGATTCACTTGAATGTCTTGATATGAGTTATAAATTAAGGGAAAAATGTAGATATCTAATTCTTAACACCTTTTACATTGAAATTATCAATCTTACTCGATTACACTCAAATTCCTAATTTAGGTCAAAATCACTAAAAAGGTAATAAATGGTTCAAAATTTTCATATAAAAGTGTTGATTTAGGCTAATGTATCCCTAAATGTGGAAGTTAATTTTATGTGATTCCTAACTTTCATCAATTCATTTTGAGTCAAAATGATGATTTTGCCTTTTTGTGCTCAAGATCACACTTTTCTTCTTGTTTATTAGTACATGTCACATAAATTTATTATTTTGTATTGGGAAAATCCTAAATATGATTATAGTTCCAACACAACTAATATCACCTTCCAATTCTTCTTGAGTCAAATTATGACCCAGTAATATGAATTTCTGACCATTTTGATTAATTGAGGGCTAATTTCCAAAGAATTTCATAAATATTGATTAATATTGATTAAATATAATTAATTAAAATCAAGAGATTAAGTGGATTTTTCATGGAGGTCATTGATTATTTCAATATTGAAAATTGATTCCCAATATCTGCATCACCTAATGATATCATCTATGGGGTGGCATCTATAAGCCATAAATGTATAAAATATCTAAATAATGGGCACCCATGCCTAATTAACATCCTTTATTCCAAAATAATTATGAGTATATTTATAGATCTAATTGCTAATATTACATTAATCTATGGACACAGATCTCAACCCTGAGATGGATGGTCATGGTTGATCTTAGACCATTTCAATAATCTATAAATATAAGGCCATAGAACACCATTTCTTAAGTTTAAATTGTGTAGAATTATAATTCTAAAATCTCTCCATAAGTCATTTATGTTTTTACTATTGTGTTATTTGTATTTGGGTAAGCTTCATTTGATAGAACAATTTGGATATTTTTTCTATTGAGTCTAGGTTATACATAGAGTTCTTGAGGAAATGGAGGATAAAAGAAACCATTGTTGACAAAGACTAGATCTCTAGATTAAAGGAAGAACACGCTAGGGGATTCTCTTGGGTGGTGGAATCAATGTGGGAAGGTAATAAATATTGATTTATTTTAATTTATTCTTCATTATCATTAGCAAACCCTACGTGAATAGGTTATCTTTGTTTGTTTTGTTGTTTATGAATTTTCGTGGTTTTATTAACTAATTATAGACTAAAAACCTTTGTACTCCATCCTAAAGAGTCCACAAAAGAACATAAATCTTATGTATAATCAGTTGGATCATTATTATTCCTTTTGTATTTCTTAGCCAAGGGAAATAGATTTTCTCTTTGTTATAATTCAATTTCTTCCCTTATATCCAAATTTACTATCTTCCTCTTCCTCATGCTTGGAATGGAACCACTTTATGTGTCAAACATGGTGGATCTATAGGCAATTTTATTACAATCAATTTTTTTATCATCATTTTTACCTTGAAATTCCTTAAACAAATGGGGAATGATGACTTCCCCTTCTTCTTCTTATTGACTTGGCTCTTTAGAGGTATAGATTAGAGGGGGAGTTATTGTTATAGGAATTATTATTGGAGGTGATAATGAAGCACTTATTTGAGTTATAAAATGCAATGGTGGGTATTCAATCCTTTATCATAATAAGGGCTCGATGTGTGGGTCAACTTTAGCTACAAATTTCTTCAATCTAGGAGAATTTTTGACTATCAAGGTGGTTAAATGTATAGGTGAAGATTGAGGCATAGGTATCTCCAATTTATATGAAGAATTTATTAGGATTTTTGGGTTTCTAAGATTTACAATTGATACAATAACTATATTAATAGAATAGACTCCTTTCTTAGGAGTCTTTATTTTTGTAGAAGCTAAAAGCATAGTTAAATAAACTAAACTAGATAATATTAGCCCTAGAATGTCTAGAGTGGAATCAATAGATAAATTATTTACAATGAAAATAAAATAAATGAGAGAAGAAACTACCTCACTCATATTTTGTCTATACTTTTCTATGAGGATTTTCTAGTTCAGGGAATTGATTGTTGTTATTGTTTATTGTAGGCTTCCCATGACCAGAGATTTATCTGAATCTAACTTAGCCTCTTCATCCTCTTCACCTACCCTTGTTTACGATTACATATTCATTTATAAATTGTCTTCTTCCTCATTAGTGGAATAATCTACCAAGGATATCATATGTCCATGTTCCTATTTATTTGCTTCCTCATTAGCTAGGCATTCTTCTATATTTATAAAAACAAATGATGGTCTTTCCTCTAGTTTTTGAGGTTTGAAGGGGGTTGTATGGAATTAATATATCATTAAATAAATGGATATAGGGAAATAGGAGGTTATAAATATGATGAAATAATGAAATGGCCCATAGTAGTAAGAACTTCTACTATAGGTGGTTGTGAGGGAATGGAATTGTAAAAGTAGTAGTGGAAGGTTGAATGGATAGAGATATAACTAGTTGAGTGGATGTAAGAGTGGATAGAATAGGTAAGAAATAAGGTTTCAATAACTCAAGAAGACTCACTTGTGTGACTGATTTAAGGGTTATTGGAGGTACCATAAATAATGTGGTCTTTTCCTTGTTTTGAGGAGATGGAGTCCTCTCCACTATAGTGGTTGTGCCCAAACGTGTGGTAGGGGTAAATAGATTAGTGTAAGTTGGATTGGGACTAGGGATACATATAATAATTTCCTTTCTTATCTAAATTACAATCTTATATTTCCTATTATACTCTTATATTTATAGATCTATCTCTTTTTATGTAGCATAGCAGGGTTGGTTTGGGCCTGTAAAGTCTTTAGGTTGATCTTGGGGCCATTGATGACTCCATACTTTTTGTGCTTGTTCGAACATCGAATTTTCCTACTCCTTTGTAATCTTTGGATTGTATTGGATGGCTTAAGATACCATCATGGAAATTTGTTTATATTTCATTATAATCCATGCTTCTAAATCATTTGATGCATTTAGGAAAATTACATCATGCTCATAAATTTGGTGACCACATGTGATGTTCACCTTCACATTCTCTCTCAGGAGATGGAGATAACTCATTATATTTTTAGAGTCTCATTATTTAAATTAGTCCTCATCAAAATTATAATTGGGTTTCATCTTTCTAACTTGTTTGAAATGGCCCCTTACCATATATTGGAGTTGCCCAATACTTAAAGAAGTTTTAAAGTAATAAGCAAAATGCTTTTGTCGTAGTTACTCATCTATACTATTATAAATATAGTGATCCACCTCTTATTTTATAATTTTATTAAGAACTTGGCATGGTAAGAACAAAGAAGGATCCCTTGTTCCTATAATACTAATAATTATCATATCGAGGTAATACTAGTAATCCCTCCATTTGTCTACTATTTTTCTCAAGTTTCCAAATAGCTAAGGCATCTTAGCGCCATGAATTGCTTGGTATATTTGAGGATATAATTCCTCAAAAAAACTTTTGATCTAATTTCTAATTATTGAAAAACATGAATGAATAATTCTCAAAGATTCTATTATCAACAAATTCAATAGATGGTTGCCATAACTCCTCACTTATCTTATGAATTGTGCAGAGGACTACATCTAATAAATATTCCATCATATACAAGTTTTGATTTAAGGCCTTTGTTCAATTTGATACATCTAGGTCTTCAACCTAACACAAATAACCCCTCCAAGTGTGGAAATCTTGTTTAAAGTATACAAAATGTCCAACAAAGGTAAACATTCCACCTGCACATAAGTAATGTTGGGAAAGCCATATAGTCTTTTTAAAAGATACATATTTATCCTAATCCTAAGTCCAATTATTATGATGTTCTTACAAAAAATGGATCCCTTAGGATTAAATCTATAGCCCTTAAGTATCCATTGTATTAGTTTGCCTTTACTATGTTATGTTCAAACCATGTGTTTCTTGAGACTTGGTTATAAGCAATGTTAGGCCCTAGAAGCTAGATACACCTCTCAAATTACCTCCCACAAATGTAACCAATTGCTTAATTTCCATTTATAAGGTGCATAAAATATCTAAAACAAGTACCATTATAGAGTAAATATACAATCATGCTAATATAAGGCATTACATCTATTTTTTTCATTGCCCAATGAAGTCCTATGATTTTCATGGGTAGCATGTCATCAATGTATTGTTTTCATCTTAGAAACTTTGGTCATGTTATGAGTAATGAAAAATAGATTCCATTACATTATAGAGTGTCGAGTAATACCAAACCTTAATCTTGAGGGCCCTCTTGTCAAGCATTATATCCATATATTTTATATTTCTCACACAAGAGTATGTATAAGGAGTATGTACACATTATTGCTTTGAATAGTAATCTATTTTACTAATCTCAAGTTCTATAATTCCTTTTATAATTATATAAATTCAATCTATAGGTTCACTATAAAGTTATGGATTTTGTTTGTATGGAAGGTCAAAATTATATTGTTCATTGAAATATTGATGGTGAAGTGACTTTCATTTGTTTAGATTTTACATATATAATACAATGTATGTACCATGAATTCTTAATTTGTGTGACTTTAATGTGCATAAGGGACTTTTATTATGTCTTGTTTTAATTTTAATCTTACAATCATCTTTGGTAGGTTCATTTATTTACCAAATGGTAAATTTTCATTTAATTTACATGTCCAATCATCCTATTTGAGATAATTTTGAAAATATCACTTACCATTTTCTTTATTTTTATATCAAACTCATTTATGCATACTTTGGGCATGAGTCTCTTTAATTGTGACACTTATCTACTTGTAACTTACTTGGGACTTTAGACTCATAATTTTTCTTTATATGTTCTGGGCTCATAAAATACCAGAACTATGGCATGTGGTAAAATCTTAGGCCTACAGGGAATTAGAGGATTAGAAACATAGACATATAAATCTTTGGAAATATACATGACTCTGTAAATGCTATGGGTAATGGTATGTTGACATGTGGTGTGATATTATGGAATCATAGGCATAAAGACTCATATCTATGGGACCATTAAGTCATTAACTTAGTAATTCTTATTTGAAGCTTTGGATGAATAGAATTATGCTAAATATCATATTATTAGAGTCTATAAGCTTGGAGGTATTAAAATATGGGGAATAATGGTCATTATATCTGTTTAACAATTTTATGGTTCTAGGAGAGCATAATTATTCTACCTATTAAACCATTGAAACTATGGGGCTTTAGAACCATTAGATTATTGAATTCATTTTTAAAATATTTTGTGGTTCTAGGTTCATTTAAATACATCACATGATGTGTTCTCAGAGATAAGAGAGTTTCAACACTTAGAATTTTCCTTGAATATTGAAGGTCTTTGCATAATGATGTGATGCCAGTAGTTCACTATTTAAACTCAGGATTCTTTTGGTCTTAAATTTTTTTTCAAAGGATGAAGGCTCTAGGTAATGCAAGAATGTCACCTATCCTGATCTTTCATAAATAAAGGTAATTACCACACATAAATGAATTATCAAGTATTTTACCATGGTCCTAAAAATATAGGAAATTAGATAAAAGACATTAGTTTCATTAGTGTGGTCCCATAGACCATTAGATATTTAGGTTATGTAATATTTACGATCATAATCAGGTCTTTAAAGTTTCAAAAAAAATATTTCTAGATTTTAGTGTAGTTGTATGCATAAATGTAGAAACCTTGGAAAAAATAAATTATGATTTAAAAAAAAGTCCTAAACTTGTAAAAATTTAAAAATTGTTCTTTTAGGATAGATGAAAGAATTTTGTATGTAGGTTATATTTGGAGAGTTTTCATTATGTTTCATAATAAGTTATATGTTAGTCACATATGAACAAATTTTATCATAACCAACACAATGATATAGTTCCAATTTTTACAATCCTAGATTGATTTTATCATAAATGATCAGTTTATGAGACATCAATGCGTAAGGTATTTTTATTTCTTCACATTTTTTATTTTATATATATCAAATAGATTCAATTTTATGCTTTAGGTTTCCTACGTTTGATTATTTTTGCCTTTTGCATGAAAATAGAACTGGCTTGGTCAGACTCCACCTTCATGGTTGTATTTATGTTATGTCTAGTTGATGATTTTAAAGAGGAAATGATAAACTTAAGGTTATGATTTAATTAACCATTCATTAGTTTTATTATGTTGCATTTGGCTCACTTTGAGTGAAATGTTATTTTATTGGTCGTAGTTAGAAATATAATACAACCATGTGCCAATGAGACACCAAGTTCTAAGGATGATGCCATGTGGCATCATCCCATACAACTAGGGACCTGAGATTTGAGAACATAGCCATGTGACTCTGGTCACTAGGGTCCCTTGGATGATGCCATATGGTATTGGGTACTTTAATCCATTAGGCCATTAGACATACCTAAAAAATTTAATCATTCAAAGTTTTAAGGGACCCAGAAAGGCATTGTAGGGTGGATTCTACGCACCTCAAAGTCATGGAGCCTTTATACTATTGATCTATGGCTTAATAGATGTGTAGTGTGAGGCTTTAATATGTATGCCACGTGGCACAATTTAAAATCCTATAGTATTTAAAAATACTTAAAAACCTTATAGACATAGGTATTCTTTGAAATTAAACTAAGATTAAGAAATGATCTGAAAGCAACACGTGGTGGATATAAGAAGTAAATAAACTTTAAGGCTCAAAATAAAAATAATGAAGAAATATAAGGGAAAATGAGGTTATATTTAAAACATGTCCAAATTGACTCTATTGGCTTTGAGCTTAGCATATTTTGAGCTTAGAACACTAAAACAATGTAATTCCCCATAATGATACCCTAACCACCCTAAGTAAATGTGAAAAACAAAAGATATTTTTTTCTATTTAGATGTGAACAATCACATTTAGTTTGTCCTTAATCAGAATGCAAGCTTTCCTACAAATATACAACATATATAGATTAATCATTAATCTAACCCAAACACTTTTAAATGTCATTACCTAGTCCACCAAACTAATAAATTTGAATTTTTATTAAATATAATTATTTCATATATTTTGATAGTTTTTTTACATTTGGGATAGCCATCAATTTTATGTGTGTCCATTGCCAAGAAACATGTCCTTATTGCATCAAGGGATAATTTCAACAAGTTTTTTATGGGTGGATGCCCATCAAATTTAGGCTTAGGAAATGCTGACATCATTAGGTTGACACATGATAGTCATTTGTTTATCTGGGTCTTTGGGTCCTCTTGATCACTCAGGCCTTTGGCTCGATATTACAATCAATATCATCCCTAATGTCTTGGGGTTCTAAAAATTCGTTAGGTGGCGGATTCTTGGAAGTTCTAGGCTTGGTGGCCTCGAATCCATTAGGCCATTATAAATACCCTAAATATTTAATCATTCATAACTTCTAAGGTCCCAAAAGGGCACCACATGTAAGCCCCTTGTGTCCTTAGATCTTTTACACCATTGAGCTTTGTGTTAATCCCTCCATGTTTTTTGGGATTCTATATTTGTGCTATGTGACATGATTTTAGAACCCAAAGTCTTTCAAGAGACTTATAAATTATGGAGACTTAGGATTTTTTTAAACTTAAACCAAGACCAAGAAATGATCCCTAAGTTACATAGAGTGGATCTAGGAAAGCAAAAAGCTTATGTCTTGAAATAAAAAATGAATATGGTTAAGGTAAATTGAGTTCAAATTTAAAACATCACCAGCTCGACCCAATTAAATTTGAACTTAGCATATTTTAATATTATATCACTAAATAAAATGAATTCCCCATAATGATGCTATAACCATACTAATTAAATCCAAAAATAAAAGATATATTTTCTATGTAGACGTGAACATTCTCATTTAATAAACCCTTAATTAAAATGTATGATTTCATATAGATATATAACATACATATAAATTAATAATTGAAATAATGAGGTTCTATATTTGATTTGAAATTATATTAATATGTATATAGTCTAGTTATTGTCTTGATTAAATAATAGTCATATGTATTGCTTTTTCCTTTGTTATAATCTATATTTGCCTTTTTTTCCAGTGGCTAGTTTTTTTTAAATTTATTTTCATGTTTAGATAATCTTGAGAATAATATGATTTCATGATTCTACTTACTGATTTGTTTATTCCTATATTTGTATTTACTATTACCCAGTTTATCAAGGAATTAGTGTGCACATTTTCAATAAACTTTAAATATATGTGTCTGCCACTGAAAGAAAAGGTAATGTTGTTATTTATGTCAAAAAACAAAATATATATTTGGTTTCAAAATGATACATATACTGGGAAGATTTTTAATATTTAAAAATAATTAAGGGACATTATCGATTGCTTGTCTAGAGTTGTATAATATTTATAATTTGTTTATATAAGACACTTTATGCTCCATTTACAAAGTTTTTATCTCTTATTTAGAACTTGCATACATAGTTAAATATTTTTTTATTTGTCTACGATATCTAATATTTTGGGATCTAAAATTTATTATTATGCCTAGGTTATGGTGCAAAACCTTGTTTCAAAAACTATTTTGGCCTACTCACAATAGAAAAAAAATTGGAATGAAGATATTATTTCAATGACTTCCAATTCCATGTTAATCCCACATGATCTTATAGTATTGGCAAGATTTCATCAACAATCAATTGAATATATCATTAAGTCCAATTATTGTGAAGAAAAAAAGATTTGAAATTAAAATTAAATATGATATGATAGTTATGGCATAATATAGATATATTATACACATAAGAGTTGAACTTTTTTTTGACATTATAGTTTTATAATAAATAATAATCATGAGTTGTTAAAACTCTCCGTTAAACATTTATGTAACTTTTGTATGTACAATGGTAGAATTATGTACAGTAGGGATCCTTCCTAGTGAATCGAGATTTAAACCTTAGGAAAATTTAAGCTTCCTCATCTTTGGAATAAGAAAAAATTACACCAAAAATTCTTAGAGTGATCCATTGAGAAATCCTTTACAAATCCTAAATTTGTTGCAAGTGAAAATATTACCTATGCTTAACTCCAAAAAAACAAATTTGTAATCCCATGCCAACAACATATAAAATTAAAAAAAACATAAGTATTAAATATAAAATTTAAGACTGACACATTGTCCTAAACCATTTTATTTGAAAAATAACTAACTAAGCTTATTATAATTATCAGTGTTATTATCACCAAAAAAAAAAAACTGTATCTATTAACATGTAATACGTGCCATATTATAGAGTTTTCAATGTTGTATATCATATCAATACTATTGATCCCATATTTATAATTGGTTTTAGCCAACATCACTATAAATTTCATTAAAAAATTACATTGTAAGATAAATAAATAGACAATAAATAAATAACATCATAAAATAGGTAGAGACTATTAAACAGGGAGGCAAAAACATATTTTTAAAAAAAAAAAACTAATGTTTATGGGTAATAGTTTGTCTTTCAAATGATAATTCCAATAATTTTGTATTTTAGATCATGCTTTGTATTGAAATAAAACAAGATTTTTATTTTTTCTATTAAATGTATTAGGATTGAATTTTTAATTCTATTATCATTATAATTCTTTTAATGAAAATAATAAAAGTATATTTTAATTCAATGTTACCATTTTTATCACTTCATTCATACCATGTAATGAAATGGAAATAAAATAAACTTGACTTTAAAACATTCAAAAGTAAAATTTAAAAACAATGTTTTATATTGTATGCATAAAAAATCATAATACCTTCTAACTATGCATGCATATTTTTATTTGGGACCTAAGTACTATTATTTAAAATTTGATAAATAACATCATAATTAGTCTAATACCTATCTATTTTTATAATTTGCTTATGTTTGCTTCTAACCTTTTACCATACATGATCTATGATCTTGTTTGTGTATTGATTAAATTTTACTAACAAGAAATATATGCTTGACATTGACATATGTTTTTTAAGGAGCATATCTAATTTTTTTGAGGTGGGCACACCAATATTAAAGTACCCAAATATGTAAACTTGTATTAATGCATTTTCATTTGATAATATTTGTTCCAAAACATTTATAACATCTAAAATAAAAGTGGATGGAGATGCATAGATATTGAGAATTACAAATCCATGATTATGTATCAAAATGTTTAACATGAATGATTTGACTCCATCTACCAATGTATTGAATTGGATTTAATGTGGAAACTTTTTTTTAAACACATCATAATACTATGAACATTGTGCACTAGAATACAAGTCATTAATGTTGGAATATGATTATTAGTATTGGTACATGATGTATATGTTTCTTTTAAGTATAATATGTCATATTTCTTGAGGTCATGGTCATTGATGATATATTATAAATGTGAATGAATAATATGAATTTTAAATGAATATATTGATATAGTCAATGTATAAATGTATGATCTCAAGCTATATTTCAATTCCCACTTTAAATTTGAATATAATCTAGACATCTCCATTGAATTTATTTTGACTTTAAAGGTTTTCTATGTGAATGGGATTAATAAGTATAATAATTACATGTTATTTACATGGGAATGTTTTTTATATAATAATCCATGCCTATTATATCATGTAGATTGAATGAAACACCTTCTATCGTGAAACCTTCAGACATATTTATCATGCATGTACAAGTAAACTATATTATAAAATGGCTTCTTATTATTAATATTTTGTCATAAGAAAGATTTGTACTGGGTCTTCAAAGATTTGTACTGGATCTTCAAATATGGATTTTGGATGAATTAATATCTTTTTCTCTTTGAGAATTCCCAACATTATTTTCTTTAAATTTATCCGAGTCAATATCTTTGTTATCTTATCTTGTGTACAGTTTAAAGATACCATCTTAACCATTAACAACACCATATTTTATATCATAATTTACATCAAATATTTCAACTAACATGTTAGGATTTTAAATAAAATTATGGTAGACATATATCTTTATCATATCACTATATAAATTTCATTTCTTATCAACTGCATCAATAATAATTTATTTATCTGAACCAAACATTTTTTATCATGGTGATAATCAACATCATCATTGAAGTAAAATATATATGGGAACAAAGGATAATTGGGTGTTAGATGTAAAAATAAATGATGAAGATATGCTAAATCATTTTATTTATGTGAACTTGTACATTTTTTGTTCAATATCTCCACAAATATTTCATCTTTTTGGTCCATAGTTTGATGTATCCAATAACATTTTACATTATGTTAATAAAGCAAATATGGGATCATCTCCTCTTTGAGTTTTGGATATTTGAAAATGAAGTAGCCATGTATAGGTTGAGCATGGAAAAAGTATCCACAAAATATCATGTCAATATTGACAAAGTACATAGTTTACAATTGCATAATGTCACATAAATGTCTCAATATAGTATAAAGTTATTTATTAGAAAAGTGAGATTTCATCAATTAGCACTATATGAAATTGATTATAATGTTTGGATAATGTATCAATTCATTCACTTCCCAATGGAATAGTCTTTGACTTGTTAAAAGGAAATAAAAATGCAAAATTGAATGTTATTCCACCTACATTATATGCATCTTTACATGTATATGGAACAATAAGGCCTTTTGGCTTGCATGGGTTGCTATTAGTAGAATGTGAATAAATGTGAACAAGTGTTTCAAATATATATTTTGATGTAAAATTATTTCCAATGCCTACACCATCTGTTAAGAGTACATAAAATGGTTTGTTCATATCTACGTGTTTTTTTAGAGCAATGTATTTAACCAGTGATTCTTGTTTATCATTTAGAATCCATATATGTTTATAATATTCAACATTATCAATTATAAATGGGTCATTTATAATTTAAAATAGTTTGAAATTTTGTTTTTCCTATACATAATTTACAAGTGACAAGTCCATCTATAGATCATACTCTTATTCCTTAGTGTTGTCTTTGGTTGAATAAAATATTATATCGACTATGTTTTAAATGTCAAGTTCAATGTGGTAAATGACATCCTAAATTTTTCCCCATAGAGGATTTATGTCATAGTAGAAATTCACCTCATTTAGTCTTTTTTTTGTCAAATTATATGCATCAATCCATGTTTAAATACATTGATTAAGTGGTTTCATTATTTTTAAATGGAACATATAAAAATAATCTTTCACATAAATAGATTTGAAGGTGCTCATGTTTATTTTAATTAATAGAGCATATTATATCTATTTTTCTTCACTTAAATGGGATATAATTTTTTTCATGTTGAGAAACAAAATCAGCTAAACATATACGATCAATCATTGTAGGCCATGCAATGTAATAGTCTATAATCTATTGGCACATAATGGTTTTAATTTCATCTTATTCTTGACTGAATAAATTTAGAGGTTTCAAAATAAATGTTTGTTCATGAAGAAAATATGTATTTATAAATATACATGTTATTGAGCAATGATTTAATGATAATGATAATATGAAGTCAATGGCTTGTTGTAATGACATTTTTTGATACTTTAGCATTAGATTTCCTTGGTTATGCAACATCTAAGTAGTGTGTATGTTTTTTATAGGTTATCTTAATATATTTTTAAAATCATGTTTAATTTATGGATTCCCTTTTGTCATATATATACTAAAATATGTTGTTATGACATATGCATTAAAAATAATTGTGTCTATTTTGTCTTGCCATAAGTATGGAATGTTTTATATGAAATTATTACTCCACACTTGAGATGGATTGGATTAATTAAAAACCAAGGGTTGTTAAACTATATTTTCTATTATTTTTATATTGATAATCATCTATTTGTAGATCACAAAGAAAGGTTTTGAAATTATCTGAAGCATTATATTGTTTTATTCTTAGAAGAAAGTAAATTCGCTTGGATATCATAATTTAATGGTAATTATGTTATACATGATTATAGTATTTTTTATTTCACTTATAGTTGTGAAAAATTATATATACACTATTTTCTTTCTTTTTCTACAACTGCTACTATAATGAGCAATATGAAATTTTGCCATGTCATTTTCCAAACCATTAGTATTACATGTTATATATATATATATATATATATATATATATATATATATATATATATATATATATATATATATAAGATCTGTAATTTATGAATTATAACTTTAACCATATGTCGGTGAATCTTTAACCCTTACCATCCAATGGTCATGATCATTTCCTTTATGATGAAATTGTATCACACAAAAATAATCTATGATTTTTCTTAGCAATAATTTCCCTTCACATAGGATTTACTTCAGTGAATTAATACAATGTATATAATAATGTGTACAAGTGATTATATCAATTTTCACAAGGAAATATATTCCATTTGCCTTACCCAATTCATGTAACTATAAATTTGAATTTTTGTAACGTTTTTGATATAATTATTTCAATGTACTTATTAATGAATGCCAAGAATGTTTAACACTTGTGAAAGTCAAGAAAATTATAGGAGGCCCTAATTGATGTATCATTGAAAATACATTTTGTTAATAATTTGAATGTAATTAGGTAAAATACATTTTTTTTTCAAATCAACATATCCAATTTCTAAAATAAGAAACTTTTTGAAATTTGTCTTATTTGATGTCTCGAAGAAAAAGCCTTCTTCCTTTTAACTGGGATTTTCTAATTCGGATCCACATCATCTTTACCACTTGGTATATGATTATTTTTATCACTTTAAAAAAAAAAAAAAATCAACATGACACCAAAAATAATGATTAGTATGAAAAATCTCCCATTGCAATATTTTTTTGAAATGAAAATCTTTACACAATGTCATTGTCACGAGGATTAGTATGTGTTGTAAAGTTAATTTATTTTGAATATTTATCTTTGAAAATTTCAAGAGGACACTTTAATTTAGTTTGGTATATTACAATTAGCTTATCCACCAATGCAATGATACATGTGGAGTTCACAAAAAATAAGCACCAAAGTGTCATTCAACCTATTTTCATCTGTGTCAAAAGACACATTATTTTCACTATCACCATAAAATTTAGATTAATTAGACATGATATTGACATTTTTATTTTAAATAACATTTTTCGATACAAATAATTTATAATTAGACTTAATTTTCACATTATGATAACTCTCTAATATTTGTGCACATAGTTGTTGCAATGCTTCCATAATGAGTTTGGGATTAAATCTTTATATTTTATATGCATTTATTTACTCCAATCATCTATCTAAATATATTGAATTTTTTTAATTCATCTATGGATCGAGGTATCACTTTATGAATTATATCAACAATTTATGGGACATTGATGATCACGCCTGCCAAACTAATTTGTGGCTTGTTGTATATGTTAGCATAATTTGATATATATTACATTAGTTAGCATTACTGACTATTTGTTTAGTGATTCATTTGTTATTTAAACCATTTATCTCTCTATATATTCATTCTTTTGTTCAATTAGAACACCATAGCATTCAAGTTTCATTCAATTTCTTCACTCTTGTATCAGAGTGGTGAATCACCTAAAAAAGTGTAACATGCAAAACACTCATAGTCATAGATACTCTAGGAGGGTGTAGTTGTGGAAGGATAGATGTATCCAAGTCTGGAAACAATGTTAGAATCCTAACCATAAGGTAGCAAGTGAGAGAAGACAAAGTGGTGAACATCAATCTTCATTTAATCAATGCCTTGAGAAGTAGTGACATTGGAAATACCATAAATTCTGGACCAACAACTTACAACCTATTCAAAATATTGATGCATAGTAGAAGTGCAATCTATAGAATATACTATAGCATGACAATAGAATCAAAAAATAAAGAGAGGAAGACATGAATTACTGGTAGGCATTCTAATTGCAATAAATTAGACCTATTAACAACCATGGGATGTGAAAGATCCCTTGCCATTCCATCTACAAAAAGTGTTGAACACTTGGGAAGAAAAAAGTGGATGAAAGGTACATTTCAAATATAAAATATATATATTTTAAAACTTTGAAGCTATACATTATTATTCTAGCTTATACTTTCTTACATAAGTAAGGAAAAATTTAGAAAATGTTTTCACCCAAGTTATTATTGTCAGATGCCTAGCTCTTTAAAGGGCCTAATTTTTCCACTTGGAAGTTAAAGATGTAGTTGATTTTTCAATTTTATGAATTTTGGGGAATCATCACAGGAATAGATACCCATCCTACAAGAATTGATGAGCAAAGGAAGTTTGATAAGTCCGATGTGAAAACACTCATGATGATAACTCTCAATATTACTGATGAAGTTCAACCATATGTTCATGATACATATACCTCGAAAGAGGCATGGGATGTTTTGTCTATAATTTATGAGGTAAAGAACTAGACCTAAATCTTACATCTGTAATCACTTCTTCATACACTTAGTATGAAATCAGGAAAAAAGGTTGAGGAGTTCTTATGTTAGGTTGTAGAACTATGAGTAGAACTTGTTGCACTTAGAAAAATGATCAAGGATAAGATGTTGGTTTTGATCATGTTGAGAGCTCTCCCATCTCAATTTTGCATATTCATTATGACACTCAACATTACCAAGCAAGTTGTATCTTTCAAAGAAGTAGTCAATTTGATTCAACAAGAGGAAGAAATTCAGTCTATGTATGAAGAATTTGAGGACAAAGCTATGATCTCCAAGCAATAGGGTTCAAAATTCAAGAAGGGACCACTAAAGCAACCACAATAACATCAATAATAATAGAAGACTGAGACACTGAAGTGGTGGTGTTACATTTGTAAAACCAACATGCATGATACAGATCATTGTCGATATAATGCCTTGGATCATGGCCAATCCAGTTGAGAGGGCTCATCTAGTAAAGAAGATTGACAAAAATGTAAGAGACATCCTCTATAATGGAAGAAGAAAGGGCATATAATAGCATAAAAAAGAGGATAATGCATATAATAATGAATCAATAGAAGAAGCATCATATGGATCCCATGATGAGATTTTACTAGTCTCCCAAACCTTGATATCAATGATCAAAGTTTGGTTAATAAACTCTGGTGCTAGAAAGCACATGACTAGATATAAGGAACTCTTTGATTCATTGACAACTCAACCAAATGGAGATCGAGTTTAAATTTTTGAAAATAAAGAGTATTTTACATAAGGAATTGGATGTGTCACCATTCCTCTCGAGACAAGATGTTGTGTTCTCACAAATTTACTCTATGTTCCTAGTTTGACAATAAATATCTTATCTATCAATCATCTTTTAAATCACAAGATAAAAGTTGAGTTTCTAGTCCAACAAGGCATCAAATCCTATCTCATTTCTTAAGAAGGTCAAGTTCTTGCTAAAGCCTTCTTGAAGGATTGGTTATTTTCCTTAGATGTATTATCAACCAGTGAAGTTTCACTCACTTCCTCTATGACACAATCTACTACACTTTGGCACTACCACTATGGGCATTTATTTGTTGGTTCCCTCTTCCATCTCAATTATAAGGTAATGGAATGTGAAATTCCTTAGCTTTCTCTTTCTTTCCTAATATATCCTAGTTATATTATGAGAAACAACATCAGGTTCCATTTGAGCCAAGTTCCTCTCATGCCAAGGAATAACTTGTTGTGGTGCCTACTGATCAATATAGACCCCTACAAGCATCCCTTCAAGGATTTAGGTAATATTAGTTATTTTTTGATGATTTTTCTCACAAGACTTGGGTTTTATTTTTCAAAAAGAAGATTGAAGCCCTTGCACATTTTAAGGCCTTCCATCAACATATTTTTACATAGTTTGGGAAGTGACTTCAACTCCTCCACTTATATCAAGGGGGAATTCAAATCAAAAGAGTTCTCAATATTCCTGAAGCAACATGACATCAAGTAGCACATGATTTCTCCCTATACACCTTAACATAATGAGGTAGTAGAATGATAGAATCACTCAGTCATAGATATGGATCATTACATGCTATCTACTATAAATTTGATAGCATAATTCTAGGTAGAAGCAGTACAGATGGTTGTCTCTCTTCTTAATAGAGCACCAATAAAGATCTTGCTAGACAAGACACTGAAAGAGGTATGGAGTGGTTATAAACCATAATTTTCACCTCTAAGAATATTTGGTTATACTTGTTGTATGCATGTTCTAGATTAAAAAGAGGAAGAAGATCAAACCAAAGACCCTCCAATGTATTTTCTTGGGGTATAGTACCACCTCAAAAGTGTATTGTCTCATGAATCCTATGATGAAGAAGATTTATGAAAGTCATAATGTGGTCTATGATGAATCATCATTTGACTCATTGGTACAGAAGGAGATAGACCAAACCACCTCTCATATACTTTTACCATAGTTAGATGATGAGCATGAAGAAGGTAAGTTGCAAGAAGGAGAATTGTTTATTGATCTTAGTAATCTACAAGGTAGTTTTTCATCAAATCAGTAGCTGCATTGACAACCTAAATGGCTCTATTCCATAACCAAGTACTCACACCTGAGCTCTCCTCCAGACACTTTATCAAGAGTTCAAATAGGAAGATAGGTGAGATATGAAGTCAATCTTGCACTCATGAGTTTTGTAATTGACAATACTAAACCAAAGACAGTTCGAGAGGCTTTAAGTCAACCTTAGTGGAAGAAATCCATGGATGTTGAATATGATGCTGTTATAAAAAATAGGATGTGGGAACTTGTTGATCTGCCTATAGGGAAGAAATCCATTAGCTATAAGTGGATTTTCAAAACAAAATACAAGGAAGATGGATCCATCAATAACCATAAAATATGACTTATTTCAAAAGGTTATGCTCAGTAAGAAGGCATTGACTATCAGGATACCTTTGTACCCACTACGAAGATCAAGAACATCAAAATTATTTATGTACTAACAACATAGTATGGATGGAAACATCAACAAATGGATGTCAAGAGTACTTTCCTAAATGGTGAACTAAAATAAGATGTATACATGACTCAACCAAAAGGTTTCATTGATGAAAAACATCCAAAAAAGGTATGTCATATAGTTAAATCACTTTATGGACTTAAACAAGCACCTCAGGCATGGTATATAAAAATAGATGATCACCTATTACAACATGGTTTCATTTCTCTAATTCCAATTTGTATATCAATAAGGTAGGTGTAGATATTGTCATTCTTGTCTTGTATGTGGATGATCTTGTGATCATTTGTAGTTTAAATGATATTATTAATTCATAAAATAATGACATAAAGAAATCCTTTGATATGACTAATTTAGGGATACTGCATTACTGTCTTGGCTTGGAGATATGCTAGAAATAGAATCACATTTTTATCTCCTAGATGAAATATGCCAAGACAATCCTAAAAAAGTATAGAATGTTATATTTTAAACCTCTTTTAAGACCGATGGAGAAAGGTTTACAATTCAATCAATTCTGGGATTCCTTTCAAGTGGATGCAACTCTCTACAAATAACTCATTAAGAGTCTCATCTACTTGACCTACACCAAACCAAATATACATTTTGTTGTGAGCTATCTCTCTAGATTTATGTAGGAATAAAAGAAATGTCATTGGGTTGTAGTAAAACATGTTTTGAGATATGTCTAAGGTAAACTTGAGAATGGTCTAGAATATAAGAAGAATAGTTAGTTATTCTTGTAGGGATAGACAGACTTGGACTATGCTAGATCTATTGATGATAGGCAACCTACTTCAAGGTACATTTTTCATCTTAGATTAGGACCTATTTCATGGATTAACAAAAATCAATTAGTAGTTACTCTCTCATCCATGAAGTTAGAGTATCATGTCACATGAGGAGATGTGTGTGGAGCAATATGGATATGTCATATTATATCTGATATGGAAATTCCTGAAGATCAGCCACCCATTCTATTCTATGATAGTCAAGGTGTGTTGAGGCTTATGAAGAATCTAGTATTTCATGAATGAACTCAACATATTGAGGTTTAGTTTTATTACATCAGAGAATAATTTTTGAACTACCACATTAAATGCTAGTACTCCCTGATGGATTCATAGATAGTAGATATACTCACCAAGTCTCTTGGCAAGGTGAAATTTGATCTATTCTGGGGGTATATTTGTACAAGCAATGTAATAAAGGGGGGAATGTTAGCATAATTATATATATATATATATATATATTACATTATTTAGCATTAGCGACTATTTTATTAGTGATGTAGTTGGTAGTTAAAAAATGTAATATTTATCAAATTATGCTAAGATTCCCCTCTTTATTACATTGTTTTTACCTAACCAAATGCAATTTTAAGTTCAATAAGTCTCTATTCAATATACCTTAGCATTAATACAAATTGTTTTTTATCTAACCAAATGCAATTATAAGTTCAATAAGCCTCTATTAAATATACCATAGCATTCATACAAATTGTAATCACTTTTTCAATCTAATATTAATAGGTGATACAAATGTAGGAACATTTCCATCTCTTAACAAAAGATTGAATTTCAAGCATTTCATTTTTCTTTGAGTGGCTTTACAATTTGGCAGTAATGTTTTGTATGTCTTCATTTCACATGGATCAAAAAGATTCATGCTATGTTTAAATTTAAATTTATTGCAGACACCAAAAATAATGTTTGGGTGTTTCTTTAATTTTTTAAAAATATTTCTATCACCTTTCTTGTTGATAGTTTTTCCTTATTTGTTTTTTACTATATGCCATGCCCTTCAATCAATTTAAATACATGGCATGGACATGTAGCAATGTCTATGAATCATAACCGCAAGGGTAAAATTTTAGCTTTATGTCTTTGTTTATTGTCAATGATTTATAGTTCATATGTTTTATTTTTGTTTCACATGCAGTGTTCTTCATTAAATGTAAAGAGAGTTTTTTTTACAATGTTTTTAAAAAACCATAAATAAGATAAATCATCACTTTAGTATGTTATTTAAAATATAATGCTTCATAAGGTCCATACTATATATTTGTTTTGAAAAAAATGGTGTTATATAAAGCTTGCAATTTGGCATAGTTTTTATAGGTTGTGATAATTTGTTGACTATTCAATGACCATAGGAAAATATTGACATCCAAAAAATTTAAAATCCATTGGATCATTAACTCATTTACTTCAATTTCATATTCACCCTAGATTAAAAACATCTTTACAATGCATTATTTCTAATTTGTAATAGTAGTTATGTTGTTTATCACATTTCATCAGTTTGCCTTTCAAACAACTATGTGATTTTATATGTCTAGAAGTAAACACATTACAGAAAGACTATGTTGAACAATAATAAAAAGAACATATGTCTAAATTATTTGTTTTCAAATGATAAATAGAGTTAAATAGTCTATCACCACAAGAAGATGTGGTTTCAAACATGATGAACAACTTGCATGATTGTAGTTTTTCTCCATTTTGTTTTCAAATAAAGAGAAAGTAATGAATAGGTTCCTGATAAATGTGTTTTTGACAAGGGAATACAAAAAGACTACACTGAATAGTAGTGGAAATAACATATGTCAAAATCATTTAAAAAAAAATAAAGATAGAGCTAAATAGGATATCACTAGAACAAGATGTGGTTTCTAGCATTATGAATGGCTTACATGATTACAATTTTTTGGTATTTGGTTTCCTAATAAATAAAATTAAATGAATATGTTATTGATAGATGTGTCTGTGATGAAATAATTTGATAATTAATTAACTTGATATAATAAAATGGTTCATAATGGACAAAGATAGGGTTTTTATCATGAATTAGTATGTAAAATGGTAGTGTAGGAACTTACTCATTTAAATTAAAATACTTATCTTTCTACTTAAATACCAAATGCAAATGAAAATATTCACCCATTTAGAAAGCCAATTTATATGGAAGTTGTCTCCCATAGGCCTTGTTCACCATTTGGTTTGCATGAAGCTACAAAAAGTTATATTCTATGGAAATATGTTTTAGTATCATGTACTTGATATATTCTATACATTTCCTCAAGATCTAATTCCAATTCATAATGCGTTGGTGTATTAAGATGATTTTCACTAAATAGTTTACATAATGCTTTGGAACTCCTACACATAGCTCCATTGATGCATATCCAAAATTCAATAGCACTTGAAAAGCATCAAAGAAGTAACCACTTGCATTGTATTTGAAAATATTACTTCTAAAAAGGTTATTTGTAGCAAGGGTGAGATCTATGTCATTGCATTGAGTTTCTGCTAATGGCATGTATTATTTAATAGGAATGACCTGTTGTCTACAATGCATACATATTTATATTTATTTTGAGTTTTTTAATTCCATTCTAAAATTCCAAGTCAATTAAATATAATAGGAATCTTGTAAAATACTGACTAGAACCATCATAGACTTATTGTTGATTCATCAAATAATCACTAGCTCTAAAGGCTAAAATTTCCCTATTTGATATCCTTCTTTTTTTTATATACTACTCGATATCTGATCACACTATTTGATTTTTTCTTAAGCAACCTACACGTAACTATTTATGTCAAGTGAAGATACAATATTATGAATGTGTATGTTCTATTTGACACAAGGTAGAAGTAACAAAATATCAAATTTTCAAATATTTTTAAAAGAATAGGATAGCCACATAACACATTAAACATATACTTTTACAAATTCAATGTATAAAGCATCAAAACCATAAAACTTAAGAGAAAACAACTATTTATGAATTCTATTTTTAACAGTACCATGTTCTAGATCCAACTTTTTTTTTGTTAGTACTGTATTGGCTTTGTAACCTTTCTTAAATAAAGTATGAAAGTACACAGAGAAGATAATGCTTGATGTTACAAAAAACATGAAGGTATACATATTTCTTGATGAGAATATTATATATAAAATGTATCACTGACTAATTAATATATAAAACTTTTGCAGAAGACGATTTTTTTACCTATTACCTATTAACTAACTAACTCGAAGCAAAATCAATTCACCACAAAGTAGGGAGAATAGATTCTAGATGCATACTGATAGAAAATATGATCACACAATGACTAGCTCAACTAATTTCAACTATTCTTTTTCTTAACTTTCTATTTTTTGACAAAAATGCATTTATCTGCGATGTGACAAAAAACAATTCATATAGATGAACCTAACTATCCACTGTGTAAGAGGGCTCCAACGATATGGAATGCATAGTCAACATAATTTTTTGGAATGGGCAAATGCACCAAATAACTTCATGTACAAGTTATTACATGGAAGCTATGCATTCAATTATTAGGACAGTCATTATATAATTATTATGCAGAGCAAACATTAGTTAATTTTTTGTTAAACATAATTTCTTTTAGTACATGTTTGCACATATTAATTCACCACCACTCATGTACCTATAGATGTGCGAAGTCATTATTGATGATGTCACTACTCTTCCCCTAAATAATATTTAAATAGTTTTGACATATCATAATACAAATAAATACCATTTTTCATGATTTTTGTTAAAAAAATGCAGAACTTAACTATTAAGAAACTACAAAATTTTCCGGTTACAAAAAATAATAAATTCTAATTAATCTAGAAGACATTCTAATCAAGAGTTTAAACAAAATGACTCCTTCAATACACCCTTCAAGTTTAATAATATTGATGAAATTTATATTTAATTGGGACAAATAATTAAATGATATGATAATATTGAGTGTTGCGCTTATTTACATAAATCCTCAACATTTTGGAAGATTAAACTTTATCTCACACAAAACAAACTGCAAAATATTTGTTTTGATTAGGATGGGTACCAAATATGCGGTACAAAGCTACAATACTTATTTAACGAGAAAAAAGAATATGATAAATTGTCTTCATTGTCCATTTACATAAGGAATTGGACATCATAATAATGCCAAATCACATAAAGAAGTTCTAAGTGTTTATATATGAATGACGAATTAAGTGCTATAAATAACGACTTCGTGTTTGATGTGTATAACGGATATTTTTGTGTTATATATAGTGGAAATATTATTAATAGTATTTTACAAAAATTCAAATTAATAAGAGGAAAATAAATCTCCTTTGTTGTCTAAATCAACAAGTGTACAATCGACCATTCTCGAGATATTTTAAGTATATCGTATGCTTCAGAAAATAATATAAATGATCATGTATATATTATTTCTTGTGAAAACAAAAAGAAATACAAGTAATTGTTTTTATCTCAAACGATGGACTACATCACAATGTATAAGAAACCTTCCATGAATGGCTTTCCTATTAGTCATTTCTTAACATAATCTTTAAGAGATAATGTTGAATTAAATGCATACACTATCACAAGTTTAGAATTCCTTTATATAATGATAAAACTTAAATTCAAGGTGATGTATAACTTTATGATATAAATAATTTCTTTATTTTATCTTTTGTGGGAATATAGTTTTAAAAAAAAATCTCGCTATGATTTATTCCTCCTTTTTTTCCCTTAAAAAAGTGTCCACTTTAGGATTGAAATATAACATATACTTCACATTTGTATAACACACGAATATAAATAAAGATGACAATCTATTTATTTTTCATATTTAAAATTCATGTTATTCATTAAAAAAATGGGGCAATCTGTAACATGTTGCAGGTTCATCATATTTTTGGCTTCATAATTGGCAATGGGAAGACTTCTTTTGAAATCGGTGTTAGTTATGGGGGAAAGTTGTTTCTCCAACATAGGTTAAATTTTCATTTATTTATATCAAATATTATTATATTTTCCATGTTTATTATGTTTAGACTTCTATTTTATTATGTTGCCATGATTCATGTAATATATATTGTGTTTTACTATACTTTTTGTTTTTTTACTAATGAAATGGTAATGTTTCAATTTTGGAAAATTTTAAGCCAAAATAAATATATTTTAAACATTTTTAAAACTATTTGAATTCTTTTATAGATTTTATTATTATTGGTTGCTTTGTAGAACTCAATATTATTCCTTGACAATTAAATTTACTTTTATCATGTTTGATATATCCCTTATCATATGTCTGATTTTTATGTGTTTTTTTGGTCCTTATCATATATATATATATATATATATATATATATATATATATATATATATATATATATATATATATTTTATATTTTATATGTATATCTAAATGTGCTTAATATGTTTATATGGATAATGTATTTTAAGTGGCCTTTAACATTTTTATTTTAATTATAATGCCTAATTTAATTTAATAATAGTAATTTAGGTATTATTAGATCAATATTAATTTTATTTTTCATAAAAAATTATTGATACAATTTTTAATATTATTTCTAAAATACTTATTTTTCATGATTGATATTTATTATATCATTTTTCTCAAATTACTGAAGTGTTCTACAAATGTATGACGTGTTTTTTCAAGATTCTCATGTGTCTCCTAATTTAATACCTACTATGATTCTTAAATGTCTAATCAATTTTATGCATTACATGTTTTTTCACACTTCACACTTATTATATCATTTTATCAAAATGTGTTATAAATTTATGATGCATTATTTCAAATTTATCAATATATCTCCTAATTTAATACCTACAATGATTAATAAACACATAATCATTTTTTCATGGTGATTTTTTTCATGGTGATTGATATGCTTTCTAGAGCCTTTTATGATTTCATATGTTATGGATTTTGTGTTTCTAATACTACTTTTATTTTTTGGTTTTCCTTGGTTTTAAAATGTGTTTTTTTGGTATGTCCTTAATTTATTTCACTTCCATATTTCCATTCCAAAATCCTTCTTGTGATTTTTTAATCTAAAGTGCTTAGGCGTTTGAAATGATATTTCTTGTGGCAAATGAGTATTCCTTTTGTCTGATAAAATTTCAATGTGTGATGTGTTTGACATGTTTTTTATGTGATTTCATTGTCTAGTGTTATTTCAATAAGTTTGAATTGAATCTAATATTTTATATGTTTTCATATTTATTTTCAAGATTATTTTTATTTTAATATTTTATATATCTTCCTTGTACTTTATTACATGTTTATTTATTTATATATTTTTTTATTAAATTTATTTATGTGTCTATCATGTTCACGATTATAATGATAATTAATGTATTTTTTCAATGATTATCCATCTCATAGTTGAAGTATATATTACGAAAAATACTCACTTGATTTATCATGATAAAACTATCTAGTTTTTATTGTTAATAATTGAATGCAATAAATTTCTATTTCCAATATTGTTATGCTACTATTCAATTCATACATTTAGAAAATAATATGAGAAAATCTTCTTTTTGTATATGTTTTTTAAATTTTATATCTTTCCAAATTATTATTGCACACTTAATATATTTATTATTTTATGAAATGTATTTGCTTTTAGATTTAATTTTTATAGATTCACACATCATCTCAAAAGTGATTTATATATTATATTCTATATTTGGATTGGCATGCTTATGTCCATGGTATGACAAACATATCATACTAGGATTGAAGCGGCACATACATTCACAGTTTAAACAAAGTAAGGTTTGAAGCCCCTTATTCACATATGAGGATTTAACTTCAACTTTCATCTTAACTAGTGATTTAGTATTTCATATTTCAAAAAAATGTGGAGGATCATGTATGATATGGTTCCTAACTACAACTCATAATTATCCATATCTTTTCAGATATGAAGTCTTTTACTTGATAGGGTTCCTTAATCAACTCAATATTTGCATCTCACTCAACGATATGACATATCTAACAGATCTCATTTAAAGAATACATTTAATTTTAATATTTTACATTTTATCATTTATAATTATTTTTCATCTACCATTGTGTGCACATAAAATATGAGGTTTTATAGGTTATAAGACATGTTGGGTTTATTACTCAAGTAATGTAGATGTATTTGCATATCACTTTTATATATCCTAAATTTTTAATTAAAAACGTTTTCTAACACTTGTTAATGTGTGGATAAAAATTAATTTCAAAAAATAAAATAAAATAAATAAACCCATCTAAAATAACTTTATTTTAATTTTTTTTAAAAATCTATTTTTATTAATTTAATACACTTAATTATATTTAAATCACTTAGTTCAAAAATGGAAAATAGGGGACCTTATTTTAATTTTTTTTTAAAATCTATTTTTATTAATTTAATACACTTATTTATATTTAAATCACTTAGTTCAAAAATGGAAAATAGGGTCCTCATATTTACTTGCAACTTTTCACGTCCTCCACTTTCTTTTGCATCCCTTGTTTTCTTCCTATATCATATTTTATATTTCCCATATTATTCTAATTAGTCGCAAAGTGTAGACTATTGCTTCCAATTTAATTTAACTTGTTATTACTCACTTTCTTAGAAAATTAGATTGCATCATTTTGCATCCTGGTAAATATGAATATATTTTACAATGGTAAGGTGCGAGTTTCTTAACTATTCAAATATAATAATTTTATTTGCTAAATGTTGACTGGCTGAAATGATTTTATGATATGTATGACTTCACCTGATTCAAGGTACACGACCGGTCATAACTACCATTTAAGGCACGACCATAATAGCTCTTTTTTAATCCAGTGATTTGTTTTTGCAGGGGATCCATTCTGGCTAAGCTTCTGATCTCCATGCGCCGGTGTCGCTACATATCTACGCTCATGATGCATGCATTGGTGACTGGGTTTAGTACGAGACAACTCTAGACACAAAAACCAAGGATAAAGTTGCATTGTTCCCCAGTTCTTTATTCCATTTATGCATGTTTTTTACCATTGGAGTTTCTAATATTATTTGATCCCCGAAATCCAGTCTAGGCTGTGGATGTATAGGAAGTTTTATGGTACTATCTCTGCTCTTCAAATATACATTTATATTGTTTGGCTTGCTGACGTCTCTAAAGAGCGTTCATCTAGTGAAGAATTGAATTCCATGTTTACTTAGCTATATTGCTTCTAGTAACTTTTGCTATAGTGTTTAGACTACTTTGTTGATAGGTAAGTATTGATCATTTTCTTAGGGCATTTTCTCAACCTGGGAAATGATTTGAAGTTCTCAATAGAGGGAATTTTTTAAATGACAACGAATATAGTTTCTATGAGCTGATCCAGAGCATAATTGGCTTCGATGGTTACTCAACCGTTTAGTTTCTAGTGGGGTTATTCTACCTCGCCTTTTCCAGCATAGCATCACATTAATTTTTTTTAATACTATAGCTCGAGATTATTAATTTTTGTGTAATAGAAACGGGGTTATTTAACTAGAGCTTAAAATGAACTTAATTGCATGCGTATATGATGAAAATTCGTAATCTCTTTTATTGGAAATTATTCTACTTTTTTATATTAAATCCTTGTTAAAATGGAGAAATATCTCGTAGTGATGTTTGTCTTTGATACTGACAGACATCATTACACTTTTTAACAGTTATAAGGTCCCTGAGGTCCCATCTATTTTATTTTGAAATCATAGGGATGCTTCATGTTCCAATTCAATAACTAGTCTTTTATTTTATCATTGTTCAGGGTAAACCATCCTGACTAATAGGCTATACATTAGTTAAATGTAATTTTGCATATCTTGTTGTGACTTCAATTGAACATGCAACCAAAATAGACATAAATTCGTTTGGAATTGCCTTGTGTTAATTATTATAAGTTGATCATATAATGAGGTTATGTTCAAGTTAATCAATTGCATATTCTTTTTTGCGATGGCACAAAGTTATTTTGAAATTTGAATAATTGCTTTTGAGAATCCATCAATTTTATGTTTTTATGTACTTTGTAACAAATAATGGTTATGTGACTAGCTAGATATTTTTGGTTTTTTTGTCTGTATAACTTTTTTTCTTCAAGTATTTCAAAGCATACAAAATCGACAATTTCCTTTGTGTGAGGTAAGGTTTTTGTATTATACTTTTGTGTGGGTATTTTTTGCTTGATTTTGTTGTAAAATGTATATCAGGTACAAATAAAGCACATCATTTTAGACTTTTCTACATATTTACTCAACATAATTTATATTTGTCTTCAAAAAAATCCCGGACTTGATTGAACATGCCTAGTAACCTTGATTCTATCTTTTGCAATGGAAAATTGAGAAACAGGGACACAAAAGTTAAGTGGATCAATCAAAAACCCTACCAAATATAAACATGGGCAAGCTGAATCAATAAATGCTTTTAATAGACATTTTCAAAAAAACCATGATATATGATTAGAGAAAGGATTCCAAACTAAATGAGAAGAACATTCAAAATGATCAATAGAAAAATAACCAAATTAAATAAAATTCATTAACTAATCTACTTAAAAAATAATTATATTTTATTTTGAAAAAAAAAATATAATAATAATACTACTAAATCAAACCTCTACTTCTTACGTAAGACTTATACTCCACACCCTTATTTTATATGGTCATTCTTTATCTTATCATTTCACTCCCTTCTTACTTCATACTTATACTTTTTCCTAATTAAAATATATTTAATTATATTATATAATAAAAGAATGATTACACAAGAGCAGGTTACCTTTTTGAAAAGAACATTAGCATTCCAAACGCTTTAGGTTCAAACAAGAAGGATCCCCTAGATTTTCTAGAGTACAAAAATATGATATAGGACTTTTACATCCTTGGCCCACCCCTCCTCTTTCCTTTTTGGGTTTATATTTTATCTTATCTTTTTTTTTTTTTCAAGTTTCCTTTCTAACAATTAAAATTCAGCATTATACTTTATTTATATCGATATGAATATAAAGAAAATTATTAATATATTATTATTATTATGGAATTAAAATTTTATTATAAAATATTGTTCGAGTCCTTTCAAATATAAAATTTATATTATTCATGTTATATAATTTATTTTCTTTAAATTTTTATTTATTAATTTAAAAAAAAATAATTATAAAAGCTAAAAATTATATAATTTTTTAATATTATACCAATTATTATTCTTAACACAAACCCCAAATTTTTTTAAATTATTTTTAAAAATATAATTAATTAAATATTTATTTAATATATTTAAAATATATTATAAATATTTAATTAAAAAAAATTATTTATAATATTACACATTATGTTTGTGAGTTAGTGGTTAGCAGTTACTTTAATTTTCATATTGTAAAACATCAAGAACCGAATTATTGTTTAGAATAGCAAACAATCATTTAAAACAAAACTTTAAAAATCCTTGTCGATATATCCTTTACAACTAAATTTATGAGAAGTTCGTATGAGTCAACTTTGGGTATTAGAACAACGCTCGTCACCGACATTATGTCAAGAAGGCCGTGTCTTCAACTAATGTTTTGTGGATAATATGTTAAATCAAAGTCGAGGCGATTCTTATAATTAGATTTTTTTCCCCAGTATGACAACTGAGTTGAAAGGTTTGAACATTTAAATTTCTCACGTTGATTTAGCGTATTACGTGTATATACATCCAAAAATTATTAGTTAATATATATCAATAGACTAGAGGGTGCTCAGAATATTTGTCTATATAACTAAAGTTTCAACGCTTCTACAGGCCTTGATTGGGAAGGCTTATGAATTAAATATAAATTTGCTAATTGATCCAGATCGAAATTCAATAATTCTTTTACCCTTTCCCCTACAAACACACCTACCATGTTTGGCAATATGCGTAATGTCACTGAAATCTTTGAAGTGGACCATATAGTAAAAGCTTCATCAATTCACTGTCAATCACTTTCGTTATATCAGTGAAGATAAGCCTCTTTAGCAGTCACAGATTCCTATGGTCTTCAATGACAATATTTTTTTATGGGTTTTGTTGACTTGCATAGCAGAGCAAATCGAGAGAGAAGACTACAAGTGTAATTGCTTTTACTGCTACTTACGACATCAAAACCAAAGAAAAATAATTGAAAAATAATAATGTTGAAGAGTAAATTACATGATTTACCTGCACCCACATGGAAGGAATCTTGTTTGTCGATTCTAGCATATTCATCACTGAATTATCAATTGAGATTTTGTTTGTTTATTAGTTCAGTCAAACTGGACAATAGCAAGAACTTTTCCCTTTCATAATCAATGAACAGTATGACCCGTGATGATGGACTTCTTGAGCTGTTATAAGAAACCAACATTCTACCAAGTTCTGTGCAGATCAAACATTCCTGAATTATAGATTTGGAAGTGTTATTAAAATGTTTTAATATATGTTCCTCGACCAGAGTTTTCTTTAACTTTATTGCCACATAGTTGATCAAGTGAAGTGTAATGAGACCAATGTAGGCCATTTTTTTATATTTAGGAAGATGAATTTGAGATGTAATATTTATATTCTCATATTTTCACAGGAAAATTTAGAGATGATGTTTCCTAAGGACAGGGGGAGTGGGCAGCATGTAGTGAAGAACCTTATAATTAGGTACTGAATAAATGTAACCCATATATATATAAAAGATTAAAGGGTTTATTTATGATCTTTTCTTATATTACTCAACAAGTTTATCATGTTTTGATCAAACATTAAAATTAGATCAGGAGTAAGTTATGAGCATGATCATAGTGCTTTCATGTACTAAAACACT
>JARHVA010007176.1:87500-130000 GCA_037957365.1 Torreya grandis | reverse complement strand
TTTAGAACATTTAAATTTTCAAAATATATATATATATATATATATATATATATATATATATATATATATATATATATTCTCTTAATCATAAAGAGGGTGATAGATAACATTCCTCTACCAAGTCCATGCTATCATTGCATCAATGCTTAAGGTAGATAGTATATGCATTCATGTTCACTCCAAAGCACCTAGGGTTTATACTTGTGAATCCATAAATATCAAATCACTATAATGACCAAGTTAATGAAAGAGTTAAAAAATCATATTACATACATGTAAAATTAAAAACATGATAGTGTTAATCATATGCTTCCATCTTCATCCACCAATTTTGTGACAAATAATGTTTCTTATCCAAATTCAAAACTAAAAGAACATACATCTAAAAAAAGTGTTTTAAAAAGTGATGAAAAGGATACTAAAATTTCAACTAAATCCTAAGAGACATGATTCGAAACATAGTGATTCAATTACCTCCTCTACTTCCTACAAGGAGATCCAAGTAATATTGTGCATATCATATAATGCATGGGCATCATGAAATTTTTTATTTTAACTTAAAAATGAAAAAAACAAAGTCACAAATATAGTGGTGATCATATAATTGATACATCACTTAAACAAACCAATCACATTATGAGTACCTCTCCAAAATCATTAGTGCCAAAATTTAAAAATGGGTATCAAAGGAGTGTTTAGAGAAAAAATAGTTACCAATATAAAACATAGAGAAATAAAAGGTTAAAAAAGAATAATTATATCAAGGAAAGGATACAAATTTAATTCTCAATAATTATAGACATTTTTCCAAATAGTGTGATTTTAGAAAGCAATATTTATGAATCTTTGGTTATTAGGGTCAAGGATTGGGAAAACATTCGCAAAGAATAAATAATCCTATCTCCACATCTGAAAATAATGATCACCAAGGCTTGGGATATAATGGAAATAATAATGAAAATCATTGAAATATATATTTTGTCAAAGAGTAAGAACCCAAAAATGCAAATAAGGTATAAAAAGAGAAATGGGCACATCAAATATTAGAACCAAGATTTCTTAAAAAAGATGTCAAAAAAAAAGAGGTAATTACAAAAATATGATTTTCCAAATGTGGTTATAAAGGATAAAATCACAATCCATTCATCATATCAAAGCCCTTCTGCTATCATTGCTTATGTTGAGGGAAAGCAATTTACAAATACCAGAGTTAAGGACTTTCAAGATATTTTTTTCTATGTCATTTATTAGATCTCTTAAAAATAATTTTTAACATGTGTATGAAACTAATGAAATTAATATAATTATGGGACCAATTAATTTAAGAAGTTAATTTGCTTCAAAAGAATGTTCTGTTATTTTTTAAGCTACTTATAATCCAAATACTTACCATATTATGCTTTGAAATCATGGTTACACTCAATAGGATAAATGAATGATATAAATAATAGTTTAATATAATTTGATCATCAACATCCCATTCCAATGAAATGAATATATCTTCATCTACTATAACTAACATATACAAGTAATGGCATATCAATAAAGCTAAAGGACATAGAAGATATTAAAGAATAGAAACCAAATGAATTTTGGAATAACATTTTTTTGAAAAATTTAGCATCACCGAAGAGAAATAGACATGGTATATTAATACTTACATCTCATTGATATAAGAACATGCTAAACTTTTTAGATCTACTATGCACAAATATGGCGCATCAGGTTCAAGATAGGCTATACATTTACCACTCTTTAAGGATTCTTATCCTCTATATGAGATCATATGGTAGCTTCTATAGTTTCAAATATTCCTAAAATACAAAAATAAAATTTAAAAAATGTTCAACATTTACATGTTTTATTATCTTCTTAGCATATATCTTGTTGGTTGCATGTCGGAAGATGGAAAATTAGTATTTTCTATATACACGTATGATTCAAAAATATTTTGAGTGTGATATATACATAAATAAATACATGATATATGCACTTTAAGATGTTGGGCCCTTATTCTACTTATATCATATGAACATTGGGGGTAACCACTTATTTGAACATGATACATTTAGTTTATATGATTTTATGGCCATTTTACATTGTTGTGTTTGAGATTATGTACTTATGCATGCATTTATCCATGCCTATATTTTATTCAATTTACTTGATATGATATGTACCTAACAGTTTTTGATAACACATATTATCCATGCACTAGTATGACATGTTTATGTTGAATTCTAGGCTTTCATTCATGAACTTCCTTGAGTGTCTTGAATTTCTATTATATTACATTTTTGAGAATTTTAATATGCCTCATTTTTTACATCCATAATGCCTTTTTTCCTAGTTAACATTTAAATATTTCATTATTTGTTGTATGTTGATATTTAAATATGTGATTATTACATTTTTTGGAAATTTTAATAAGTCATGGCAGTTTGATTGTGTGAAATTCAGATATGCCCCTTGTTTTATGTCTCCTTGGATCATTATCTTTTGATTTTTTTTTGAGTAGTTTTGTGTGCATGATTGATTGATTTTTTATCTTGTGTTGTTACTATATAGACATTGTCATGATCTATGCCATGCATATTCATACAAAGTGTTATTAAATTTCACATTCTTTGATGATATATCTACCTAAATATGTTTCCTATTGATGTTACATGATACATTTGTAATTATTATGGTTATCTTATCTATTGGAGATAAGGTAGATGCTAGTTATTGCTTCCCCTCACCTAGAAAGTAGGGAAGGTGGGGGTAAGTAGAGTGGTGGGGGTATTAGGGAGGCATGCCATGAAGTCATGACTTTCACATTTATTTATAAATTCATATATACAATGGGGGAATGTTGTTAAAACATGTTCTCCACACATATCAACAATTTTCATATTCAGATTCAATGGGGGGCATGTTTATAAAACATGTTCTCCACATTGTCACAATTTCATATTCAGTGATGGTATATTTTTCAAACATGTTATTCATAATAATTTATTATGTAAGCTACACATATTATAGTGGGGTTTGTTTTTTATTCATGTCCTCCATATTTGCACTTACACTAGTTCCCATATTAAATTGTAGTGGGGGCATGTTTTGAAAACCTGTTATCCACACTTACACCAATTTTTAGTTTCAGATTATAGTGGGGCATGTTTTGGAAACATTTTATCCACACATAGTTTTTTAATTGGGAAAATTCATATTTATATGATTTAGATACAAATTTATGGAATAATTCTATGTACATTGGTACAATTATTCTATATAATTTAATCTTGATTCAAATCTAAGGTGCACATGCTATGAATGTGTGCCTAATATTACAAAATCAAATTATTTTCATATTTTAAAGACATTCAAGGACTATCATCACCCACTAGGTTGGACTTTTGTGTACTATATTGATCTAATCTACTACAGTAGTTGGTTTAATTTTTGTTATGGTTGAGGTGACTAAATCACTCAACCATGCTAGATTTATATGTTAAACTTGATTAAATAATCCAATTTCATAAGATTTATAGTCTGAGTTGACTTGGTTTAGTCACACTCACCATGTTATAAGTATGATTGGGTTACATAGTTGAGCTAATCTTAATTTTCTGATACCAACTCACTTTTTATCTAAGCTTGGGGTCATGTGTCCTCCAAAATCTCTTTATCTCTTTATATATATGAAATTTATAGGTTTTATATTGATCCTAATAACCACACTAATGATTCATGATGATTTATCTTTTACAATCAAATTTACCATAGGTATGGAAGTTACATTGATATACATGTGTAATCATAAACCTTGATGTCTTTTAATTTCAATCATTTCAATTATTTCAATTTAACATTATATGCTCTAATTATATATTGTAACATGTTATTTGATCTAGGTCAATCACAAATAAATCACTCAAGTTGGACTCAAGCAAAGGAAAGGTATGTTACATATACCAAAGTATGCATTAATTTTCATTTAAACTAATAATTCCATTATAAAATTAAAGAGGGGAAATGTAGACACTATTATAGCACCTCAATCTTATCCACTTGTAAAATACATATCATAAATGTACCTTTTTACTATAGGCCTTTAATACTACCAAATATACTATATCTTTGTGCCTAAATAATTATCTCTTAGTCTGACCAATGTAATTCTTATGATGCAAGCCTTTTCTCTTCCACATAATTTTATAAACATGTTTATCTTCCATCTCTACAAGTTATGGACCTGCACCTATTTTCTAACTACTTAGACACTTTTATCCTTGTTAGATACCTATGTTCAAGTAAGTGTTATATCCTAATGGAAGTTTCCATTGCCCTAAAGTCATATAATTTACAAATTAAATGTATTCTTATGATTGGCCTAAGTGATTTAATGTGAGATATTATCTAAATAGATTGCTATAAATACAAGATCAATTCTCATTTGTACTTCACCTATCAAATTGTTACCTACTCACAAGACAACCTATAAAAATCATTCAATAAATCACTCAAATGAGTAAATCTTACCTATTTTTTCCTATTTTAAAACCATTCATAGGGAAAAGAAATTTTAAATTTCTGAAGTATTCAATGAAGATTTCATGAGTCACATTTTCAATGTTATAAGACAAGTCATTCTTTTACTTGATTATAAAATATTACATGACTCACACATAAGGGAAAAATACATAAGTCTAAAGCTCTCTTTGGAGTATTGGATATGTAGATAATGATAATTGACTGAGGGGTATTTGGGGTATCTCGATACAATGGTTCTACTAAACCATTTTTCCTATAGCCACTATGAAGATGAAGAATTAGGGTTTTCATATTTAACAATGAGTGAAAATACATGACCTAGATATAAATGACTCAGAGTGAAGGTGAAACATAACCTATAAGCATCTAAGTGGTTTCATCAAGTTTCATCTGATATTCTCTACTATACACCTATGTTCAATTTATAAATTGACATCGACAAAACCATCCCAAGTCAATGAAAGTGTCTATAACTATAGAGGTATATTTTTTAGAATCAAGAGATTGAATAAAAATCCACATCTAGTCTACTTTCTTCATGTTATAGATCTAAATCTATATTAACATTATAACTAGTTAAGTATCTTAATTTCATTATCATTGTAATATCTAGCATATCTATACTTTCAATTTTTACCGTCTATTAGCATATTAAAATTGGTATATGTTTCATCTCAATTTTGAAATGAATTTGCCTACTTTAGAGATAGTCTAGAATTATTGTGCCCTAGGATATCTATACACTTTTAACCCTATATTCTGTTATCAATATTTTAGGTTTAAATGATATTTTCATAAATAAACTATCCATGATTTTATCAACATATATATATTATAAAAGATAAAAAACATTTTATATAAATATAAGATGACACTATCAATACTCTCAAGATGGTAGTTTAACAAATATTATTAATTTGAAAATATCACACAAGACATTATTTTTTATATTTCATTGTTCAATTAAGATATTATGGTATAGGAACTGCAATATCCTAGGTTTAATGAAATACATTCAATTTAAGATAAGGGTGAAGGTGATGAGGTAAATGTACTATGAAAATATCACATCTAGAACTACTTAGTCAAAGATATTGTAACATTTTTAGTTTACATGATGTAACACCTATGAGAAATAGGTTTTCCTAGTGTGAACTTAACCTAATAATATATAATTGAGACATATTACCACATATTTTAGCATTATCACAAATTTCATTTTACTTGAAATATCACTTTTTCATTTGGTATGACATCAAGGTTTAATTATCATATTTGAACATATTAAGTATTATATGTAAAGTATTCTTGACAAAGGTTATGTGCAGGGAAGGTAATTATAACATAACCCACCCAAGGGTAACCCATAATATGATAGAGCCTATCTTATAGATAATTTTACACCACCTATTATATACTACAGGTGGCTTGTATCACCTATTTAAAACAATAATCATCTAAAAGTATTAACATAGATGACATATTTTTCATAAGTGTCTTAAGTAGGATAACAATATAATTACACATCACCACAAGATAAGTATTACAATCATAATGGATGGAATAAAAAAGGTATTCTTATGTCTAAAACATACTATAATCTACTCTTACTATCCAATATAGACCATCAGTTCCATGGTACTATATCCTATGTGTTATGCAAAGTTAAATCACATTAATAAACACCATATAGATTTGTGTTTCATTTAATCAATGATTTTTATAACATTAACTTATATGATTATATAAAATATTTATATCATCTGCATTAATATAAATCCTAATTACCTCTTAATAAGAAATATTCTAACGTTTTATTATCCAATAAATAACACATAATGTAAACTCATTTTCAATGACTACGTAAAACATTCAACTTATGGAAGCTTTTAAAATGAGGCTTATGTGATCCATTGAATTTTTCATTCTCTCTAAATTAGCATATAGGTTACAATGTAATAACATAGATATCATTCTAGTTGTAAACCAATATAATGTTCAAAGAGATTATAACATACACTAAATTTATAATCCTTAGTTATGTATATACTAATAACATAATATGTGATTTATTAAAATATAACATTCATTAAACACTATGCTAGTGATTAATAAATATTAATATCTTTATGAGTCAATTCATGTATACTAAATGTATATTATATGATTTATATACTTAAAATACATGATATATATATATTACAACTATTTTAAATCATGAGCTTTATAATTATTACATATATAACAACATACACTTATAACAAATAAGAGGTAGTATCAACCCAACTAGTCATCTAGCTGAACACTATAAGGTAAAATAAATAAAGTATAAGAAATATTTTAAAAGAATACCATGACCTTAATGTTAAATATTTCTCCTAGAACACAAGGCTAAAATATACATATTAAAAGGATAAAAAATCATTTTCAATATGCTCATTTAAACAACCCTATTACTATAAGTATTTTCAGTAATCTATAAAACTTAATCAACTATGTTGTATGAACCAATGCCAATACTCAAATGGTATGTTTTAAAGGCGTATTATTTTAATTTAAAACAAAATTCAGTCATGTTTGTTTTATGAGCCATTGAAATGAGAATCCAACTTTATATAAATAGGGACATTGCTTTTATTGATCTTTCCTTGGACATGGAGAAATAAATAATTTATGATTAGATTCTTAAGTGTATGATTAGGTGTGCTAGACTAAAATAGATAAATTAAGATATTCAAATATTTCATGTTGTAATTACATATTCTATGCAGCCTATAATTTGAGGATTTATGTGTTTTATTCAAAGTTATAGAACCTAAAATATTGTTCAAATTTACCACCATTGTTTCTATTTTAATTGGCCTCTTTATACATTTGATAAATCCAATTCTATATGAACACTCCAATTTTATTTTAGTCCATTTTAGAATAAAAATTTGTTATAAAATTTATCATAACTCATAATATTTTTAATTATATTTATCTTCATATTCATAACATTTCAATTTATAAATAAAAAGTGATTAATAATTTCATGAGAAGACCAAACCATATGGAAATTATATAGTTTCATGAATTTTCTATGCAATAAATTGGTAAATACATAATCCCTCATGATGTAATAGTTTTGAATTCCATTCTAGGTGTTAGTATTGTGATTTTGAATAGGGAAATCATATCCCTATAACTATCAAAATTTCATGGTCCTCCATGTAATCCTCTCTCTCTCTCTCTCTCTCTCTCTCTCTCTCTCTCTCTCTCTCTCTCTCTCTCTCTCTCTCTCTCTCTCTCTCTCTCTCTCTCTCTCTCTCTCTCTCTCTCTCCTCTCTCTCTCTCTCTCTCTCTCTCTCTCTCTCTCTCTCTCTCTCTCTCTCTCTCTCTAATGCCTTAACATCTTATTCTCTAATAAATTAGTCCTTTCCCTTCAACATGTGTTTTAAAAAAAAGGCATCATTCCTTGCTCCTCCTACCCATATTTATCTTACTGCTTGTCCTTTTAAAATAAAATGGCATCCTCTTTAAAAAGAAGGTATTTTAGATATCTATATTTAATTAATTTTTTTGAATAAATATAATGCTTGGGAGAATTTAAATAAAATAAAAATTCCTTCCTGGTATAACCCATGTGGGACTTAAATGGGATTAAATTATAAAATCTTATTCAAACCTCTCCATCTGTCCAAGTAGAAGCTACTATTATTAATTAATTCTATGGAAGTTTCATGGTAAAAGAAAGAGGCATATGTTATTATTATATTGGATAAAAAATAAATATTTTCTACTTAATTTACTATCAAATATATGTTACAACATATTTAATATGCCATCCATGATTTAACAATAAAATTATAATTATAAATTTTAAATGTATAAATTATATTGCATAAGTTTACTATTTTTTAGAATCACAAAGATGTTTTCAACTTATTTTAACATGTTATGTTATTAAAACACCATCATTGATGATAGAAAAAGATAAGACAAGGAGTCAACCCACTAACACACTGCATATCACTTTTAGTTATGCAAACTACTAAGTGGTCACAAGTAAATCTTAATAGGTGGGTTCTATTTTTTTATGTACACCAATAATAAATTGACATCAATTTTCTAGATTTTTATAGTCACAAGACAAATAAAAAATTTGAACTTATAACTTGACAATCTAAACTAGTTAAACAAATGCATGTTGACTCAAATGACCATTATTGTTTAACTAAAACTAGCCCATAGAGATCCATTAGGTTTTGAACCCAATTATATATAGTGTAAGGATTACATAGTCTCAAAATGTGATGAATATTGATGACAAGACTCATCAACCAAACATGAAATCCCATATCTAAATATTCATTCATATTGTAAACATGACTCCAAAACATTCTATGCATATGTTTATTAGGTGTAATAATAGGTACACATCATGTCTCATATCCAATAAATATGATTACTAGTAATGACTAGAGTCAATGAATTCTAATAAACTATATATCTAAAAATAATAATACAATCAATCACCTAAACCCAAATGGTAATTTAATAAGATAAAAATGTTAAAAAATGTGTCTATATCTAACACATATCTAGAATGATCACAAATAATCCATATGATTTTGTCTTTATTGTCTATAATATATATTTAGGTCCTTCTCTCTAATTATGTTCTCCATCACACCAATGAAAATAGATATGTCATAGATAGGTGAGAAGTTGATAATTATCCAGGTCATTATTGGAATTAGTAAAAGCATAATACTAACAATTATTCCACATTATTTTATAACATATATAAGCATAGAAAAATCAATTGACTAAACACAAATAATATGAATAAATTTAATCCCTAACTTAATAGATACCAAACATTATTTATTATATTTTATAATGATTAATCAACATGTGAATTCAAAACCAACAATGGAAAAATGGGATGTTACATTTAGTGGCCTACTATGACAACATTATTTTTTTGACTCATGAGAATCAACAAATATCATACTATGAAACTATGCATTATTCTATCATTTTAAGATAAAATATATTGAAAAATTGTATATAATATGATATATATAAATAAATTAACATGTGTATATGTGTAACCACACACACGAATGTGAGTATGTGTGATTATGTAGGCACATGTGCGCATGTGTGTGTGTGTGTGTGTGTGTGTGTGTGTGTGTGTGTGTGTGTGTGTGTGTGTGTGTGTGTGTGTGTGTGTGTGTGTGTGTGTGTGTGTGTGTGTGTGTGTGTGTGTGTGTGTGTGTGTGTGTGTGTGTGTGTGTTCTATCATTTTAAGATAAAATATATTGAAAAATTGTATATAATATGATATATATAAATAAATTAACATGTGTATATGTGTAACCACACACACAAATGTGAGTATGTGTGATTATGTAGGCACATGTGCGCATGTGTGTGTGTGTGTGTGTGTGTGTGTGTGTGTGTGTGTGTGTGTGTGTGTGTGTGTGTGTGTGTGTGTGTGTGTGTGTGTGTGTGTGTGTGTGTGTGTGTGTGTGTGTGTGTGTGTGTGTGTGTGTGTGTGTGTGTGTGTGTGTGTGTGTGTGTGTGTTTGTGTGTTTGTGTGTACCTTACTAATATAGGTGATTTTATGATTCTATCATTTATAAACATAATACTGACTAAATGGTATTTATTCTATATATGTGTGTGTGTGGGAATGCATGTGTGCATGTGAGTAGATGGAAGTGTGTGTGTGTGTGTGTGTGTGTGTGTGTGTGTGTGTGTGTGTGTGTGTGTGTGTGTGTGTGTGTGTGTGTGTGTGTGTGTGTGTGTGTGTGTGTGTGTGTGTGTGTGTGTGTGTGTTTACACCTTACTAATGTAGGTGATTTTATGATTATATCATTTATAAACATAATACTGATTAAATGGTATTTATTTTATATGTGAATTGTTAATTAGCATGATGGACAATTTTTTATGTTATTATTTCCATTCATAATAATATTATTGATTCATCAATGTATCTAATTTATTACAAATGAAATATATTGTGATTAATGAAATAACATTAAATAGATGACAAGATGTGTTAGTAAGGGTTTTTTATAATTTATATCATGGTAGTAATTTAGTTGCTCCAATAGTGGCAACATTATATAAATAACCAACACTCTATTATTAATTGGTATCACCATGCACATTAGACACATTGAAAATTAAAATATTTTCATGTTTATATACATGGATATTTTTTATAAATTATTCATAGGTGAATAAGAAAATGTGAAAAAATAAATTAATAATAAAATAAAAATATTGAACAATAAGGGAATTAATGACAATTTAATTAAGAAATATTATTGGAATACCCAAGTCCGTGAGTAGTTGAAGGTTTATTGGTGAAAATATCATTTTTAAAAATCTTTGGAAAGACTTGATTCAACCATAAGTAGATCGAATATAGTGACAAACTATATAGATTAACAAGAGAAGTGAAGCAAGACAAACAACTTTAAAATATAAGTAGACCTTCAGTGAAAAGGAACAAAAAAATTAATAATGCTTTTGGTTTAGAAAAGAGGATATGGAAAATAAATTGGGTTGGTCACTTAGTATTTTTTAAATAATAAGAATAAAAAAAGAAAGTTGGGACATAGAGAATTTATAGAGTTGACTATGTGAATGATAGTGAGTATCAAAACCTTGTTTAATATAATTTTAAAATTGATACTTTTTTTTCATTCTTAAATGGCATGAGCATGAAGCACACAAATACACTTGATGCAAATCTAATTCAACTTTGACATAACATAGAATACATGTCCATGAACTATAATATAGTATTCTCTAACATAATGGATGATCAACATAATAAGGCATAATTAATGCACTCAAAAAACACAAAATATAACATACATAATTTAATGAGCATCAACATAAAGTATGCATAGAGAAAGAAATTTTTGTCTAAATAATCAATTAATGTCATCAACCAATGTAGAAAATCAAAACATACATTATAAATAACACTATAGAGAGTAAAATCAAGAGAAATTCATGTGTAAAAATCTATTATAATCAATGGACTAATATCTAAATATATAAACTAGTAAGTTTTAAAATATTCCTTTAGTGTAGGTATGCCCCCAATGTATAAATATAACCCATGGATGTAAATAATATCACACATTTGGTATTTTTTGTTTATATTTTTTGAAATTTAACAATCCTAATATTGTATATATAGATTTCTATGTGAAAACCTAAGATTCCGTAATAAAGTGCTAATCTCTAAATAAAGAATCATATCGTATTCCCATAAATCATCATCATTTGATCTTTCATAATTAGGTATGTATATAAATTTTGCATTTTAATTCTGAAGTTTTACATGCATAAGCATTGGATTTATCTCAATTTACTATGTGAGGGATCGAGTGTCATATTATTATGTGATACCACTTTACGTATTCTTAAATAGCCAATATTTTGGTGCTCATTATTTTCATCATGATGATTTTTTAACATGCTAGTATCAAACATGAATGTAATACACTTATTTTTAGCATAATAAATGGCTTACCTTTTTTGTAACAAATGTTGTCAAATTGTATCATATAAATATTATTTAGTACACATAAAAAATATCACTATGTCTAAAACATTTTCTCTAGAATATTTTAGTTATGTAATATTTCAAATCAATCATTTTCATAATTTATCATGAGTTTTAATTCATTTATTAAATGACCAAGGTTCTATATAAATGGCATAACTAATGTATCCCCCCCTCTTCTTCATTAAATTAAACATCCTTCCAATAATCACCCTAAATAAATACATAGATAATTAATAAGTCTTTTCTTGGACTATTTTACACATTATAAGATCTATTTTCTTCTATTTTTCTTTAAAAACCAACATTTTTCCATCCATGTTAGGTGGATTTTTGTGTACATGTATTATCATTATAACATCCTCATTATTAAACTTATAAATATTTTATTTTTATTTGATGTCTAGTTATTATATTAGAATAACAATACTAATTCAATTTTCAAAGTGATCTAATGAAACTAAAATCAGATGCATGTATTAGAATGTATAATGAAAACATTATTGTCAAGTAATTGTTATAATTGTAGACTCTCAGATTTTATATTAGACAATTTATGACGTCAATTTTGACCAAGATGTTTTATACATGACTTGCACATAAAATATTTGGCTCTTTCTCATTATTTATGAGAATGATTTTATTATATATGAGAATATCTTTCCAAAAAAAAAGAAGTGATACACATGATTTACTTATTTTCTATTTGAATAACTTTTTATCATATTGAAACTCACTGAATATCTTAGAACATTGTTTCCTACTTCCTATATGGTTATAGCTACACATAAATGGATCTAATTATCATAGTCATCTACCTTAGTTTCACTCATCCAAATTCCCTTTAACAATTAAATTTACAAATTAAAATCCTTCCTATTGATTAGGTCATATATTTCACATGTCACTTCAGAGGGAAGTTACCCAAATATTCAACTATATAATAATATGAATCCTAATCCTATTCATACTTAGAATTAATCAATATCACATATATTGTTCATCTATATATTCAGAAGAACTATATTAAAGATTCCAAATCTAAAATCCATAAAAGGATAAAGCTTAGAGGTAAGATGAATACTCTTCAAAGAGTTCAAAATCATGGTTATCAAGTTTCTAAAATATAACTACATGTGTTTCATAACATGAGAGCATTACAAAAATTTCAAAAGGATAGTTAAGTGGGAGAAATATGTGTGATTTGATCCCTTTTTGATGTATTTTAATATAGGTAACATTTAGATACTCAAATCAAGGTTTTATTTGAATTATTGGTAAAAATGAAGGTCTTTTGAATTAGGGGCCCAACCCTATACATGAAACCAATATCAAAGGCCTAAAAACATAGATTTTCAACAACACCACAACCCTAAAAATGAATCTAAAAAAAAACAACATAGAATCCATATATTCAAGGAGATAACGTAGCTAAAAAATAATAGCATTATAGATTTACATTTTTTTTTTTGAGATCTAAGCATCACATTAAGAGGGAGCACATTTTCCTTCAATTTTCTACTTTATTTTTGAGATTATGACCTAATTCCCTCCTTTCTTAGTATCTTACTAAATGCGAATGGACACTACTAGATCATCAATTGGTTAAAAAATATATGTTGACATTCCCTCTTCAACTTTAGAAGATTCGATGGTTTGTAATGGAATTTTGGCTGACCGCTCCTCCCCTAAAACAATTGAGGTTTGAAAAATCATTTTCGGGGTTGTATTAACAATGAAATTATCAAAATAACCAAATGCCTTGTTCTTTTCTATTTCATTCAAATTGGATATGTTTTTTGATTCATAAAACAAACAAACAGTTTGTGAAATAGATACTAAATATCTCAATTCCTTAGTTAAATAAAATTGGTGGGGAAATCTAAGATTGAATAAAATTAATCAGATTACTTTTTAAACTCATTCTCCCATATAAAAACTTCTTATTCTATGTCATTTACAACTTCTTTTTTATTTCTTATATTCTATCCATTCATTTGCAATTGAATTAAACAAAACATAGAATAAAACGAAATGAAATAGTGACACTAGAAGTGGTAATGGAGTTCACCCATCATTTAGGCTACGTCTCTGAGATTGTAGTCAACTGCAATCTAATCTATTATAAAAAATGATGTAAACATCCACTTTTCAACTTACATCATAAATGGATTTAAAGACCTTGCAATTTGATGGTGAAATCTGTCAGTGAACGCCAGCTCTGAAGCAATCGTCCTTCATCAACAACATTATGTTTTTTCTCTATCCAAACGGGAAATATCCTCTCCATTCAAAGTATTTGTAACACTCTGACAAATGTGTAATCCTCTAGTTCTCATAAACAACTGTGTACATCCCTCCATAGTCACTCACTTATAAAACAGAGATAATTAAAATCATAGTTATCTGATAATAACCTTGTAACCATACACATCCCTCCATGGTACAAATAGAGGCAAATAAATAAATAAATAAATATAGTTACTGGTCTCAGTATCAATACAAAGCCATAATACATATTTCTCTTGTCTACCACATAAAAGGAAATAACCACACGTGTTCTCTTCCTTACCAAAAGCCAAATAAATAGAAGGAAACATAATCCCATCTATCCAGGTATCATTTTGTGTTTCCTAACACACAATTCGACATATATACTACCGAGGCCCAAAGGCTTTACATAACAGAAGAATATATTTATTTTCCCGATCATATTATCTTTCGTAAATTAAAAATAGAAGATAACTAAATCCATTCGAGACTATGCAAGAAAACATATGTATGCATGAAATCTTTACCAGTTACTCACCAATATGACTCGGATATGAGTGCTGAAGGCTTTTACAATTCACCCGTGTCTTAACGATCCAACGAATAGGTTAATAAGACCTTCTCTTTACCGTGATTCAATGGCTTTAACAAATACCCGTAAACACTTATCATCCTTGTACTATGGATTCGTGTTTGTGTGCCTTGCAAGATAGACACAGAATTTATTTCCACTCGGGTAATATATGTATGTTTATATGGCTCTGCATTCACCATAGGCTATGAGCCTTTTCAAATAGGTGAATTTGTCTTCATAATCCTCGGATTCGATTATATCTGCAGGTCAATATACAAAACAGCGATAAATACATATATTATACTTGCCATAATCTAAAGATTCAATTTGTTGGCCTAACAACGAGGTCGTTTCCCTACAGCGAGCTCGTTTTGCCTGCATTCTTTAGCCAAGCCTGTGAGTTTAAGTAACGGATCCTGCCCTCCTAACGGACTCTAATACAATATTTCAATCTGCTGTCTTCGGAATAATATCAAGCCTATGTCGAACTCCCATGACAAGCAGGGATCTTTAAAAACGAGCTCCACCCCATTTTCTTTCCTTTACTCAAACTCGACCCGATTTTGCAAGATATACTTGACTGCCTGTTTTCCTTGATTGTGGTGCCAAGAATATTGCAATGTCGAACACTTACATTGTCATCGTAATTGTATAAACACAAGCCGTCCATTTGATGCCCTTTGTAAGGGTATACAGGCCATGTAGATTAACATAGACAGAGACTATTTTCAAACGATGGGTCTTGCCTGGTTATTTGTTCATTTTCGTGAAATTCTCTCTCCCTTTCGAAAGGAAAATTAACAAGCAGATACGTGATGATCTTTCTTCCCAGATCCATCATAAGCTCAGCCTAGTAAATCTTGAATCTTCATTTTCTCGAGCTTGACCAATATGGGAATTCTGCTTTAATCTTAACTGCCCCCTATTCTGGCTAAGCGAAAAGCTTATTCCGTGCTATCTCCAAAAATAGAATGAATCGTGAGCTCCTTTTTATTCATCGTCTGGAACCCAACATCTTCTCCACAGGCCTACCCGTGTCTTTCCTCCCTTGCCAAGATCCCCCATAAACACCTTTTGTTTCAATGTATTTATTCGGAAGAATGAAAATCCCATATATCTTGGAATAGAACGAGCATATGGTTTTAAATAGGCAAAAGTTAGGATTATCATCCGTGGATGTGGATACGTTTAAAACGACCTTTTGTTTATCCATTCAAACAGTTCTTGAGGATAAGAAAGTCCATGTAACAGCTCTTGAGGATAAGAAAGACAATGTAAATAAGCTTGGATTGGAAGTTTTGAATTAACTGCCCAGAGGTTGATTAGTTATCATATAACTTAGGTTGAGTTGGTATCCAAGTTGGGTTGAACACCGAGTTGTAGGTTGAGTTGATATCCAAGTTGGGTTGAACAACGAGTTGTGGTGCCAAGCCAGGCGAGTTGGGGTACCAATTGAGGCGAGTTGAAACTCAAAAATAGATAAGAGTTGGTGATAGGCCATGTGGTGGCTTGAGGACCCACCACATGGGTCTCTCCAATTATTCCTCATCGATACATGGCAACATAGTTCCCTTTGTGATAAAAGTGGGCTCCACTAGCTATGATCTCTATAGCTAGCCTTTTATACACTGACAAAAATGGTGACTCGAAAAATCCTCTAAATCAAATCTCCCCACAAAGAGGCTTTTGTCCTCAAAAGTACCAAGAATCCATCTAAACCTACTACACATCTTTCTACATCACACAATAAGACAACTATCTAATTGCAATTTCAACTTGTATATGGAGATTAAAATAAACTCTATCTATTCTACCAAATTACTTGTTACCCAAAAAAGTAATTATCTCTGGTAACTTCTCTCAATCGTGCATTGCATGAAGGTTAAGGTATTGTCCTTGTTATCACACAAGTGAAATCACATTATGGTACATACACCTATAATATTTACAAATTACTTACACAATGTATACTTACATTTTACAAATGCTACCCATATATGGCTCTTTTGAAAGTACACCTACATGATGTGAATGAAAAACATACATGTGTATCTAGAAAGTTTGTAATACAAACTTTGCCCATATTACTATGGGACTTATACGTATATAATGTTAAGTATAAAAATGTGTAATAGATTTTGTCTATTCTAAGGTGACTAATTCATAGTACACATCATATTTGAGGATAATCAAAAGATCTGTAAACAACAAAATTAACAGGTGTGTCCCTCAAATCCTGCCCCTATCAAACTCCAACGCTAACTTGGAGAGGTTCCACAATAAGAGCTTCTCTACAAACTCACAAATCTGTAAGTAATTGTAAGCAAATATCATTTAAAAGTAAGAATAAACTAAGTATTTTAAACCTATCTTGAGGTTTCCTTCACCATTTGACTACTCCCTAATTCATACCTCCACAACTCATCCAATTGAGTTAGTTTCCAAAATTGAATTAAAATAGAAAACTGAAATAGGAGATAACAAATATATATCCTTACAATCACAATTTTAACGAAATTTCCTTCCTAAATTCAATAATTAGGATTTTTTCTAAAATAGTGTTGGAAGTGATAACTAAGCATACTATTTTGTTCTATAGTTATAATTTATCAACTATTCAAATAAAACATTAACCAATAAGGGATGTTCCCTCTGCATGGTTTCCATGTCTGAATAGTAAGTGTTCTCATCTTTTCAAATCTATTTCAGTAAGAGTTAGATGATCCATTAAATTTTAAAAGGCTTTCAAAAACAACTTCAAACAAAGACATACTTTACTCCCAATGCAACCTTACACAAAGAATTCAACCAAAAATGTGCAAACATAGTTACGTTTGAGAATAATTTATACCTCTAAAAAAACTATCAAGTGCACCTATTGAGTACTACCAAGTATACTATAGTTATCTTAAACAAATTCTTGCTTGCATCCTGCAACCCTTACCCAAGCTGTGAGACATACCTATCTCTGAACCAGTTAAAAACTCAAAATTCAAAGTGAAAAAACTTGTTCGGTACTGAATAATGCCTTATTGAAATTTCCATATCTATCATGGAAATGCTCTTTTGACTTATTCCTAAAATCAATAATTTAGGCAATCATAATATGATTAGTAGTCCAAAATATAAAAGGCTACATAACTAGTTAACAAGAACCAAAAATATTGTGTCAGTACCAACATTAAATTAGACCATAACCATCCTTGAATCTACCCTTTATGTAAGATTGGTAATCAAGCTAAAACTATTTTATCTTAGATGTGCATCACTAAAAGTGACTTGCACATTATATTAATCCTTCTCAAGGAAGAAAGGATGTTCATTTCACTAAACCATCTCAAACTTGAAGTGTCAAAGTGTTATGTTTTTCATTTCTATTGATCCTTCAGGGCTAGTGGTTCCAGAATCTTGGCTGTCAGAAGTTTGTCTTATTCCAATGAATTAGAACACCTTCCAATTTCACTTCACACTAGCATCCTTGCATGATCACCTCAATTTTAAAACTCATTCCCACATATAAAAACTTCTAATTTTGTGTTATTTACAACTTCTTATTTATTTGTAGTATTCTATCCATTCATTTGCAACTGAATTAAACAAAACACAAAATAAAATGAAATGAAATAGTGACAATAGAAGTGGTAACAAATTTCACCCCTAATTTGGGCTACATCTCCAAGATTGCAGTCAACTATAATCCAATCCATTATAAAAAAATGATGTGAATATCCACTTTTCAATTGACATCATAAATGGATTTAAGGAATCTATAATTTGATGCTGAAATATGACATTGAAGGCCAGCCCTGAAGCAATCATCCTTCATCAACAACATTACATTTCTTCTCTATGCAAAAGGGTAATATCTTCTCAATTTAGACTATAAGTAACACTCTGACAAATGAATAATCCTCTGGTTCTCATAGACAACCATGCACATCCATCCATAATCACTAACTTATAAAATAGATATACTTAAAATCATAGTTACTTGATAATAAACCTATAACCATACACATCCCTCCATGGTACAAATAGAGGCAAAAAAAGTATATTTATTGGACTCTATATCAATATAGAACCATAATACATATTTCCCTTGTCTACCACATAAAATCGAATAACCACACTTGTTCTCTTCCTTGCTAGAATCCAAATAAATAGAAGGAAACATAATCTCATCTATCCAAGAATCTTTCTGGGTTTTCAAACACACATTTCTACATATATACTTTTAGGGCCCAAAGGCTTTACATAATAGAAGAATAGATTTATTTTCTTGGATCATGCTATCTTATGTAAATTAAAAATAGAAGATAACTAGATCCATTCAAGACTATGCAAGAAGACATATGTATGCACATCATCTTTACCAATTTCTAACCAGTGTGACTCTAGTCTCAGTGTTGAAGGCTTTTAGCATTCACCTGTGGTTTAACATTCTAATGAATATGTCAATATGATCTTCTCTTCACCATGATTTAATGGCTTTATCATATACCCATAAATATCTTGCATCCTTATATTATGGATTTGGGTCTGTGTGCATTGAAAGATAAACTAACAATTTATTTCCATTTGGGGAATATATGTAATTTTATATGGCTCTGTATACCAGTTTTGTTACCATTCGTCATAGGATATGAGAATTTTTAAATAGGCAAATTTGTCTTCATAATCCTTAGGCTCGATTAGATCTGTAGGTCAATAAAAATGCATAATAGCCATACATACATACGTACGTACGTACTTACGTACGTACGTACTTACGTACATACATACATACATACACACATACACACATACACACACACACACACACACACACACACACACACACACACACACACACACACACACACACACACACACACACACACACACACACACACACACACACACACACACACACACATATACAATTAGAATAATATAAAGATTTAATTTACCAGCCTAACAATGAACTCATTCTACCAACATCCTTTTGCCAAGCCTATGAGTTTAAATAATGTATCCCATCCTCCTAACATGATCTAATACAATATTTCAATCTATTGTCTTCAAAATAATATCAATCCTATGTCTAATTCTTATGATAGGCATGGCTCTTAAGAAATGAGATCCACCTTATTTTCTTTCCTTTCCTCAAACTCAGCCCGATTCTATAAGATATACTTGACTACCTATTTTCCTTGATTGTAGCACCAAGAATATTGTAATGTTTAACACTTCCATCACCACTATATCTCTAGAAACATAATTCCTCTATTCAAGGCCCTTTACAAGGGCATATGGCCCCATGTAGATTAACATGGATATAGACTATTTTCAAATAGTGGGTCTTACCTCATTATTTGCTCATTTACATAAACTTATCTCTCCCCTTCAAAAGGAGAATTGACAGGAAGATATGTGATGATATTTCTTCCCATATCCATCATAAACTTAGCCTAGTAAATCTTGAAACTTAATTTTCTTAAGCTTGGCCAATATGGGTAGTCTATCTTAATCTTAACTGCCCCATATTTGGGCTAAACAAAGAGATTATTTTATGCTATCTCCAAAAATAGAATGACTTGTGAACTCCTTTTTCTCCATTATCTGGATCCCAACATCTACTATGTAGCCCTACCTATGTCAATTTGCCCTTTCCAAGATCCCCCATAAACACCTTTAGTCTTGGTGTATTTATTCAAAAGAATGGAAATCCTATATATCTCAAAATAGAATGAGCATATGGTTTTAAATAACCAAAAGTTAGGATTATCATCTGTGGTTGTGGCTATGCCTATAACTACCTTTTGTTTATCCATGCAAAAAAATCTTGAGGATAATAAACTCTATGTAAATAATCTTGTCTTGGAAGCTTCAAATTAACCACTCAATGGTTGGTAAGTTATCATATAACTTGGGTTGAGTTGGTATCCAAGTTGGGTTAAACAAGGAGTTGGGGTGCCATACAATTTGGGGTGCCAGCTGAGTTGGGGTGTCAGGTGAGTTAGAACTATAAAATAGATAATAATTGGTGATAGGTCATGTGGTGGCATGAGGACCAATGATATGGGTCTCTCCAATTATTCTACATCCATACAAGTTGGTAGAGCTCCCTTTCATGATAAAAGTGGGCTCCATTAGCTACGATCTCTATAGCCAACCTTTTGTAGAGTGATGAAAATGGTGACTCAAAACATCATCTAGATTAATCCACCCCACAAAGAGGATTTTGTCCTTAAAAGTACCAAGAATCTATTTGAACCTACTACGCGAATTTTTACATCACAATAATCATACAGAAACCTACAATAAGTCAACTATCCAACTGCAAATGTAACTTGTATATGTAGAGTAAAATAAATTTTGTATCCATTCTACCAAATGACCTATTACCCAAAAAAATTCATAATCTCTGACAACTTATCTTAACCCTACACTGCATGAAGGTTAAGGTATTATCTTTATTATCACATAAGAGAAATCATATTGTGCTGCATACACCTATAGGATTTACAAACAACTTACACACATGTATACTTACATTTGGTCTCATATTTTCAACTCTATTTCAACAAGAGTTAGAAGATTTATTAAATTTTAAGGGGATATAGAAAGAAACTTCAAATAAAGACATACTTTACTCCCAATGCAACCTTACACAAAATATTCAACCAAAAATGTGCAAGCACAGTTGTGTTTGAAAATAATTTATGCCTTTGAAGAAATTGTGAAGTGCACCTATCGAGTATTGGATAGCATATTGTGGGTATCTTAAATAGATTTATTTTTGCATCGTACAACCCTTACCAAAGCTATGAGACATACCAATCTATAAACCAATTAAAAACTCAAAATTTTAAGTGCAAAATACTATTCTATACTAAATAATGTCTTCTTGCCATTTCTATATCTATCATGGAATTGATCTTTTCACTTATTCCTATAATCAAGTATTTAGGAATCCAAAATATGACTAATAGTACAAAATATAAAGGCTACACAACTAGTTAACAAGGACCAAAAATATTATGTCAATACCAATATTAAATCAAACCATAACCATACCTCAATCTGCCCTCTATGTAAGACTAGTAATTGAACTACAACTTTTTTCCTCTCTGATATGCACCACTAAAATTGCCTTGCACTTTTTTTGAATGCTTCTTAGGGAAGAAAGCCTTATCCTTTCATAAAAACATATCATATTGCAAGTGTCAAACTGTTGTGTTCTTCATCTTCATTGATCTTGTAGGGCTACTAGTTCCAAAATCTTGACTATAAGAAGCTTGTCTTCTTCCAATGAATCGAAACACATTCCAATTTCCCTTTGCACTAGTCTCCCTGTATGGTCAACTCAAACAAAAGAATCAAAACCAAAATATGATATTTAAAAACTATAAACATAAGTATATCACAATTGAATTAAGGTCATATAATCACTTGCTCTAATACCAAATTTGATCCATAAACTAGACAAATAGTTTGTAAAATAGATACTAAATATATCGATTCCTTAGTTAAATACAATTGGTGTGGAAATATAGGATTGAGTGAAATTAATTAGATAAATTTTAAAACTCATTCCCACATATAATTTTTTTTGATTCTGTGTCATTTACAACTTCCCATTTATTTATACTATTCTATTTATTCATTTGCAACTGAATTAAATAAAACACAAAATAAAATGATATGAATTAGTGACACCAGAAGTGGTAACGGAGTTCACCCATCACTTGGGCTAGATATCTAGGATTGCAGTCAACTGTAGTCTAACCCATTATTAAAAAAATGATTAAAATGTCCACTTTTAAACTTACATCACAAATGGATTTAAGGAATTCGTAATTTGATGCTAAAATCTAACAATGAAGGCCAGCTTTGAAGCAATCATCCTTCATCAACAATATTATATTTCCTCTCAAGGCAATATCTTCTCCATTCAAATTATCTATAACACTATAACAAATGAGTAATCCTATAGTTCTCATAGAAAACTATGTAAAACCATCCATATTCACTAACTTATATAATAGAGATAATTAAAATCATAGTTACCTAATAATAACCCTGTAACAATACACATCCATCAAGGGTACAAATAGAGGCAACAAAAGTACAATTACTAGTCTATGTATCAATAGAAATCCATAATACATATTTCCTTTGTATACCACATAAAAGGGAATAACCACACTTCTTCTCTTCCTTGCCAAAATAAAAATAAATAGAAGGAAACATAATCTCATCTATCTGGGAATCCTTCTATGTTCCTAAACACACAGTTCCACATAGATACTTCTAGGGCCTAAAGGATTGACATAACAAAAGAATAAATTTATTTTCCCAAATCATACTACCTACCATAAATGAAAACTTGAAGATAACTAAATCCATTTTATATTATGTAAGAACACATATGTATGTATAAAATCATGACCAGTCACTCACCAATATGAATCAAGTTTGAGTGATGAAGGCTTTTGTCATTCACCCATGGCTTAACGATCCAAAAACTAGTTTAATATGACCTTCTCTTCACCATAATTCAATATCTTTATCAAATACCCATAAACACCTTGCATCCTTGTATTATGGATTCAGGTCTATGTGCCTTGTCAGATAGACAAAGAATTTATTTCCACATTGGTAATATATGTATATTTATATGGCTTTGCATACCTATTTTGTTACCATTCACCATAGGCTATGAGTCTTTTCTAATAGGTGAATTTATCTTTATAATCCTCAATAATGATTATATTAAGAGGTCAATAAAAATTCATCACAACCATATATACAAATATTATACTTTCTATAATCTAAATATTCAATTTTCTAGCCTAAGAGTGAGTTCATTTCTGTATAGTGAGATCATTCTACCTGTGTCTTTTAGCCAATCTTGTGAGTTCAAATAATGTATCCCATCCTCCTAATGGGATCCATTATAATATTTCAATATATTATATTTATAATATTATCAAGCTTACATCAAATTCCCACGATAGGCATGGCTCTTTGAAAATGATATCCACCTCATTTTCTTTCCTTTCCTCAGACTTGGCCTGATTCTAAAAGATATAATTGATTTCCTATTTTCCTTGATTGTGGAATCAAGAATATTATTATATCAAACACATCCATCATCGTCATATCTCTATAAACACAATCTCTCCATTCAAGGACATTTATAAGGGCATACAGACCCATGTAAATTAACACAAATAGAGTCTATTTTCAAATCGTGACTCTTGCTTGGTTATTTGTTCATTTTTATGAAATTTTCTCTCCCCTTAGAAGGAGAATTGACAATCAGATACATGATGATATTTCTTCCCAAATCTATCCCAAGCTTAGCCAAGTAAGTCCTAAATCTTCATTTGCTCAAGGTCAGCCAATATGGGTAGTCTACCTTAATCTTAATTTCCCCCTATTCAAGATAAATGGAGAGCTTATTTAATGTTATCTCCAAAAATAGAATGACTTATGATATCCTTTGTCTCCATCATTTGGACCCTAACATCTTCTCCACAGCCCTACCTATGTCCTTTTTCCCTTTCAAGATCCCCCATAAACACCTTTAATATTGTCTATTTATTCGTAAGAATGAAAATCCCATATATCTTAGAATAAAACAAGCATAAGGTTTTAAATAGGTGAATGTTAGGATTATCATGTGTGGTTGTGGCCACATATAAAACCACCATTTGTTTATCCATGTAAATAGATTTTGAGGATAATAAACTCTATGTAAATAAGCTTGGCTTGGAAGCTTTAAATTAACCACTCAGAGGTTGGTGAGATGTCATATAACTCGGGTTGAGTTCATATCTAAGTTGGGGTGCCAGATGAGTTGGAACTCAAAAATAGATAAGATTTGGTGGTAGACCATGTGGTAGCTTGAAGACCCACCACATCAGTCTCTCTAATTATTTCTCATCCATACACAATGATAGATCTCACCTCTATGATAAAATTAGGCTCTACCGGCTATGGTCTTTCTATATAGCCTTTTGTAGACCGATGAAAATGGTGACTTGAAAAATCCTCTAGATCAAATTTTTCCATCTATGGGGCCTCTTATTTCAATGCCTCAATGTCTTTGACTTCTACTATCTAAAAGTACCTATGAAAATTTCCCCCACCCCTAAGATATTCCTTGTTTCTTTATCTGACCTAGCATGCATGTACATAAAAAATACATTGTTTAAAAACAACACTTGTATCTAAAAGTTCATAATCAATAGTTTTAACCCAAATTTTATTATCATAATTCAACTCAAAATTTACCTAGAGTTGAGTACTCACATCAATGCTAACAAGAATCCTTAGATATGTAGTATGAAAATAATCTTCTGTGGATTCATCTAAAAATAAAAATCTTCCTATGTCATTTCCTATGACCTTAAGATAGGCCTTAGACTAAAAATACAAAAGAAGGTAAGGGAGGCAAATCCAAAATCGTTGATTATTAAAAGACTCTGTACCTATGTAGAAATTAGTACCATGGCTTCATCATGAGGATATAATGATCCAAAAACTATATATGTTGTTGTAAAATATTATCCTTATCTTCACTTTTATCAAAAATAATAATAATAAACCCTTTGCATAAGGGTATATTTCCATATCTGATTTCAATAATGGTATCAAGACCTCTAAAATCCACCCACAAAGAGTTTGAAGATTTGATCAAAATTGAGATGGAAATAGATTTAACAGATTTAGTAGGGGTTATTTTTTTTTTACCTTTTTGAAAGTAGCTACAACATAAGACCCTTCCTACTCCAATCTATGCTATTGAGTGGCTTCAATCAACACTATGAACTCTATGGTAATATACTTTAAGATATGTGATTTAAATAAAGGGGATTTAAACCCCAATCAAGGACCTCCAATCATAGTAGATAATGACTCCTCCCCTATAGCTGCCTTAGATCTTATCACTCTAGACCAAATCTACCCACCAACTATCTTTCCATGTATCTAGATCACCATATCCTCTACATCCTGATATATGGTACCATCTCTCTCTTTTACCCTATGATGATCTCTTCCATGCATTACTTTTATCCCCTAAAATGACATGCCCAAATCCCTTTAGTGATCTTGGAGACCCATTCACCACCATCACAACCTATTAAGTGTTATCTCTTCTAAACCCTAATGGTGACCTATTGTTGATCTTCATTTCTTTGATACATTATAACTCTTTTTCCTAGGTCACATTGGTCACAAGGGTGAAATATAAGGTTTTGAGGAAAATATAATAAAAATAACGTTATTTACATAATTTCTATGATATCCTAGTACATGGGAGCCATTTTATAACACAATCACAAAAATACAAACTTTCATAGATCAATGTAGGTATCCTAGACAAATACGGAAGTGTGTAGACATATCCAAGCATGATAGGCATCCAATCATTAATAGACTTGTCTTATATATGGTTTTGAATTTGTTTACTAATCTAGGTCAACATATAGCCCCTACAGAGCCATTTGATGAGTGTACACTATCAGAACCCATAACAAAACCTAAACATGCTAAGAACTTGATTTTAGAGTTCATTGACATAAATAGTAAATTCGAATAAATTATTTATACTTTATTATTAAAATCAAACTTCCTAATTTAGACATATATTATATAATCTTATTAGACTCAATGTTTTTGCTTATTTCAATTACTAATGATAAATTAACATAAAAGATATTGGTGGACCCAATTTTTAACTAGATAATAATAAATTCTTGGTTCCTTTAAGGTTTCCTTATATTATTCTATGATTTTATATTTTTGTATTTATGATCCACTTTTAGATATTTTTCCTCACTTTTCTTCATAGGGGGTATTTTTATATTACGGTTTCAATCCCTAAAATTATATATTTATCTATTGAGCACTTCAAAACTATAGGTTTCCTTTAGGTTTTTCCTTATATGTCCTTAGGGTTTAAAAATTATATGTTAGGGTTTAAAAATATAAACTTCAATTGATAATTTACCCATATAATAAAAATATTTAACACATAATCATAATGTAAGACAAACATAACATACATGATATATTTTATTATGTACATAGACAATAATTTACTTATTATCTTCATATTTATCGAAACTTCCATGATGCATTATTACATGTAAATATAAAATAAATGGAAAATAGTTTTAAGGTTGTATCATATAGGGAATAATAATAATAATATCCATTCATTGATATTAATATATGTAATAGATGTATTTAATCTAAAATAGGTGAACATTTAGACTACTATTACTATTATTTTTATGTATACATTTATGGTTACACATCTAATGCCCAATCATTATCTGGAGAAAACACACGGGTTTGTTTATACCAATACGACTCCCTAAATAATACACTTTTATACATTATATAATATCTACTCAAGTAACACCATCCATTACTACACAAATTTTATATGTCTATTGTTGGGATCCATATGCAATTTTTTCTTGATATTTAGACTAGGGTTTTGCAATTAGAATTTTTTTATTCTAGTGTGTCATGCCACTAATTATTTTTCATTACTAAAAAATCAATGGGATATAATATCTCATAATGTCTATTTTATAAACAATTTTAAGCTTTTTCTTGCCTAAGCTTACACTATATGATGGTAAGGATGATCTAGATAATAACTAAAACCCTTTCACACAACATGTTCGAAATATGTGTGACATACCATTAATTATTTTTCATTAATACATAATCCATTGGCATACAAATATTAGCTTATCTCTCTTTTAAGGAACTATAGGATTTTTTCAACTAATATTGCATTATATCATGGTAATAGTGATCTAGAATAACACCTTCAAGCCTTTTACATAACATGTTTGGATTATATGTCTAACTACAATTTATTGACTAATTTGTTTTGAAAAAGTATTAATATTAAACTCTGAATTAGTTTTATGACCTCTCTTTCTAGTCATTCTATGCTTTTAATTCTTTTATTGATTTAATTTTAGCACAATTTTCAATTAACATCAATGAAAATATGTCCCGTGGTTAAATTTAAAAACTTAAGAAAAGACCCATTGATCATTTTAGCGAATATATACTCCATTATAATACCATTCTATATCCAATGAAAAATACAATTGATAATAATGAGTTAAAAGATATATTTAAAAAATTATTTCCTTTCTACTCCATTATTCCATTATGTACAAATGATTTCAATCCATTGATGGCATATGTCATAAGGTCAAGGACTGTGAAGTAAATCACCTTTCTATGAATAAGATAAATTATGGGCCAAATAATCCATCCACTTATCAAATTTATTTTACAATTAAAAAAATTTCAAATCCAAAGTAAATGGACTAATAATGATGTAAAAATAACATTTAACAATGTGTCATATCCTACTAATCATATTTTATTATTAGCTCTAGAATCATGATGTATTCATAGTTAATGTAACCTCCTCATAATATGGTATATAAGCTATTAATTGAAACCTTATATTTCTCACTCCATAATAATATATTGATATGAGCAGGCCTCAATCTAAGGTATTTGATAATAATGCATATTGCAATTATCGTAAAAGTGTAGGATATTCAAGTAATAAATTCATTAGTTTTCAAGATAAGATATAATATTTGAAAGAAGAATTTGTTAACATTAATACACTTACAATTGATTCAGTGGCACATCCTAATTAGAATGTAATTTTTAAACTATTTTTCGATCCTTTTCCTAATCAAGTAGTGGAAGATACTAAAACCAATCTAGAATTAGATATGCCTCAAAATTCACATTCACATTTGAAGTATTATGCTCCTAAAACTAGATTTGATCATTTATTAGATGTATTATTGTAATATTTGAGAGTATAAAGATACACAAGCCTACTTTTGGGTGTGATGATAATCAAATGCTTGATGAAAATTGTATTTATGGACATTTTTTCTGTGTGCCTACATTCATTCATAGCCTATGCATAGTATAATGGTTCAAATGAAAATGTTTTCACCATGACTCTCTTTGCTAATATTATATATACATAGAATGAATTTCTGAATACAATCAATAGATTTAAATGCTTAGATGGAAAGAGTTAAGATAATATTACTAGTATTTTGACACCGTTTAAGGTAGGCCCTAAAATAATTTACACATTATTCTTAGTTATACCAAATATAAGGGTGTTCAACATGTTGTTAGGATGTCCTTAGATACATAATATTAGTACAATATCATATTTAGTACATGAGTAAGTGAATTATATACATATAAGTATAGGGGTTATAGTTCCAAGCATACCATATTATTATTGTATTATCCCACAAACCTTCCCTTGGTATTATACACCAAACCCCATTATACAATGTATATAATTTAATTATATCCATGTAGTTCAAAATAAATTAATAAATTATATTATGATACCAATAATTCAGCATCCATTACATCAGATATCTATTTAATTTCAGTTTTTGTTACCTTATCCATCATGTCCTAATACAATTTTAATGGATACTCGACATGTTTGATATTTACCATATAAATGTTCTAATATCGTAAAATAATATCCACATGAAAATATGGTTACTATAGTTAAATAACACACACAAGATCATAGGGTCTATGATGACCATTATGGAAATGTTACAACATCAAATCACTTCACAAATTCTAGTATAAATACATGTAATACTAAACACCCATTATGAGTTAAAATCATCACAATTGACATAGGACATACATTAGAGAATCTGATTAATTACATCAATAAAAAACATAATTCATAGGTATGATTCAAACAATTTAACAAATATAAACATATTTTTTTAAATTAAAAAAAAATGTAATAAATTAATAACAAAGACCTATGCATACATGTATCTCATGTTTAGATGATTTATTTTTTATTTTCCACATATGGTAGATTATTTTTTTATTTTTATATGCACATGTGTTTCATGGTATGCATGAGTGATACACGTGACATAAAAATTATCTACGAAATAGAATTTTAGATTTGTTATTTTATACACCTGAGAGTTACCTTTTGTACATTGGAGACATGCTAACACTAGATGAACCTTTATATAACATACACAGGTTATATTTTTATATGACCATTTTGATATTTCAAATTTAGCTATCTTATATTGTTTAAAGATGAATTTATCTTACTCATATTTCTCACAGTATTATTTTTTGGACACTATATTTTGATATATGTCATGATTAGATATATTAATTTTCTTGATCAACCTTTCTTGCTGTATATATGATTTGTTACTAATTTGAGTTATAGGGTGTGATTTTTTGTGTTGTATAACATTGTGTGACTCTTCACCTATTTGACTCTATCTCTATGTGTGATTATGTAACTCATTTTCTAGCTATTAACTTCTTTAATTATTACTATACATGTTCATTATGTAACTTTATTTGTCTTTGATCCTAACTCTACTTGGATTTGGGTTTTATTTTGTAACTTATTCTATATGGCCCTTCCTTTATTTGACTATTAATCTTTCTATTCACTATGTGAGTTTTCTTCCATTGTCCTTACTATGTGTGTATTTTATTATTATATTTCAGGATCTTTACTCTATATGATACTATGTTTTATTGTGTTTTTATATATTTTTTTGTGTGTGCCATGGCCATGACATTTTATATGACTTTGTAACTCTATATGTTTTTTTGGATACAAATAATATTGTATTATAAGTTTGTGTTGATTTGATCCATATCACAAATTCTTATTATTGTGTGCAAGGTTATGGTCCATATCATGCATATTTTGACTAATTATCACTTAATATTTCTATGCTCATTTCTACATTGACTCTTCATTTTGTGTATCATTATTATATCTATATTGACATGACACTTGAATGACTTAGGATACATGTTTTATATATCTTTAGAAGATATAATATTAATTTGATGACATAATTAATCAGGTTAGCACATACATTACATGCTTACATATTTTTATACAACATGATGCCTATAACTCTTTTATTTAGAGATGATAAATTCATAGGCTACATCTTTGACTTAAAAGGGGGAATCTGTATTGGGATTATCTTATAGAATAAATAATTTTGTAAAAACCCATTTTTCAAAAATTTAGTTACTCAACACTATTCTCAAACCTAATGAAATAAAATAAATTCGTATGAAATGTGATCATGTCCATAACTATGTTACACCAAACACATGTTTTTTACTAAGGTTAAAATTTATTATTGATACTATTAATAATTTAATTTAACATATCAATAATCACATTAGAGTGTACTGGTATAATTAACATATATTTGTACACTAAAATATGATTACTAAAAAATTTCAATCATAAAAGGACCAATACCAAGTTTTATCATTAATTGAATGTTTGTACTTATCATAAAATAATTTGCACTATGACTAAGTAGGGAAGCTAAACTCTAACAAAGTGTACATTTAAACATCAATATGATTCACAATAAGCTAAGGTACTGATACTTTATTTAAAAATAGAATAGTCATCGTAATAATCTTTTTCATTTAATGATTTAACTAATTATGTGAGCAGGAAGACTTGAGCTTCAAAATTATTTCTGAAAGAAATATAATGCAATCTATTTGACATTTGTTAAAAAATACATGTCACATTAATTCTAATTCCATCAATTATGGCTACCTATTTATGTCATCATGATTTTACCTAAGATCACTACTCTCATGTGTTTACAATGATAACATTTAATAAATTTATCAAGATAATCTAAATTAATCAAAAGTACATCATTAATTTTTTAATTGATGAACATTAACACATATGTGGATATTATGCCAATAAAAATAACCTAAAATTTTTACATCCTATAATATTTAAATACACACCATTTTACTTAAGTGTATGCATTCAACCATCCCACAATATCATATAGTAATAACTTACTATATGTAAAATATGCAGTCATTTGGTCTATTAGATAAACATAAGTAATGGATAAACAAACAATACCTTAAGAATTAATCATTCTATAGGTGTTTCAACAAACACGCTTATGTTTTACAAGTTGTCCATTTATATAATTTCATAAAATATCTTTATGGCTTAAAATTTGTTACATTAGACATTAATCATTTTGTTATGACCTATTCAATGAACTTGTACCCTTATTTAATGAAAGATAAAGTCATAGAATATCTTCTCATTTATTAATGTTCCAACTTATGACTTATTATAAATTTCCTTCTTAGTTATTTAAGACATTTAAACATCCATTATCTAGTATAATAGTAAACATGAGAATGAAATAATAGGCTAAGCCAACTATTTCAATGTTAAGATCATTTTCAAGAGTTATTGTGAAAACATGTAATAACTCAATGAAAAAAAGATCAATCAATAATATAACTATCATTAATAAGATTATAAATGAGCTTGCCACAATTAATATTCATATTATGTTTTAAGCCTCAAACTGATATATAAATATCTATCTATGTATCAAAATATGTTTAAGAAGGAATATATAAACTCTTTAAATATCATGTTCACTCCCCAAAAAGAATTAAAACTTATTTTCAATCAACCTAGAATATTTGAAAATAATATAATAGTATACTTTTTATTGTATCAATTCTACAATTTAGAAAAAAAATTGCATAATTAAGAAAGTATAAAAAATATAAATAAAATATCAATTTATTATAATAATGTATGAAAACAATTCCAATTAAATGAGATCAATGTGTATAAGTATTATAGGATTTACTTTCTAAAATTGTAACTCACAAATACAACAATCAATCACAAGAATCCTCTCATTAAGCTAGATTAGTTTCCATCCAATGATGAATTTAACAAAAGAATATCACTTCCCTTAAATAAAAATAGTGATCTAAAATATATATTCTCCTTAAAATCATAATAAATACTTATCATATCCAAATCTATTGAGTTATCTGCTTTTCAAAAAAAATGTACAAATAGATATCTAAACAATAGCTTCAATGATCATCATCAAAAGATCACATAATTTACTGAATATTCATTTAGTTACATTATTAATTATATGAAAATATAAACAAGAAATATAACAACATAAAGTAATGTTAAAACCACTTTATAATTAAAAAACATAACAATATATTATTTCCAACTTTGAATGACAATTCAATACACTTAATGATTATGAATATACAAAGAATTGTATTCACTATCATACAATGAGACATTGTTTTAGATCATGTATTTACACTAAATAAACACATAATAGGAAACCTATTACATGAATATACTAATAACTTGAATCATCTTCCAAAAATTAGAATGCAAACAACTTACCCATCCTACTCAATGATCCCCATATCAATGGCCCTAGACCACCCCATCCATAAATTGGATGTGGAGTTAAACAATAAGGATTAAATAATGGTGAATAAATAGTAGATATTCTGAGCTTAAAAATTATGAATATATAAAATGAAAATTACATGAATAAAATATAAGTAAAACAATGAAAGTACTTATGATTACCATTGTCACTATCTTTTAATTTCTTTGGATCAAATAATAATTGTTTTATTTATTCACTTCAAATTTGATATGCATTTATATATCATACATGTATTTATTAATCAAATATCACTAAATATATTCACAACTAATTCTATTATTAACCATTATACTCCAAAAGGAACAGACATCAACAACCTAAAACATATTAATACTAAAAAGAGTCATTTTACCAAAAAGAGTCAACAAAATGTACACATAAAATGAGAAAGAATCCATGTTATAATTTTGTATAACAAACATCATAAAATGTAATAATGTTTTTACATATAAAAAATCATTTTAAACTACACTTAAACCATCTAATCATGTAAATAAAATTAAAATAGATGTAGATTTACCAAAACTTTATTCATAATCAAAAATATTCACCTAAAACCATCTCATAAGTACATACAAATGACTATCACCAGATAATTGAAACACATTTATTCAAAAACAATGGTAACAACCTATTCAATGTCAATAAATTTTTGTTTTAACCCAACCAAATTTTGATATCCATTCAATCATAGTTTATATTAATACACAAAAATAACTACCTGTTTGATTTATCAAGATCAGACATCGAGTCACATGAAAAAAAACCCAAAACATTCCCATAAGAGTATATTCAACTATATGTCAACCATTACATTATGGTTTCATTCTGAAGTATACAAAACGGACCTTGAATCTATAATGGTTCACTAGTTATTTTGGTTATACTCCATTTATAAATAACATAGAACCACTACTGTAGTATACTCAACCTCAAAAAAATGCAAAAACACTTGTTGAATGCATCAATAATGCGTAAAATTACTATAGCCTTTTGAGAAAACTAATAATTATTTATCTTCTTTGTACCTAGTTGATCCATCACAAAATCTACAAACTATAATTTAAGATCATGTTTGTCATCCATTCTTTTAGAAAATAATCAATAATGTGGCCCAACAAACCACCATAATTTCTTCTCAAAATTTGACTTAAAACTAAAATAACTATCATAACCAGTCCCATTAGGCCTTCAACAACCTTAAAAAAAATGGTAATGTTTCACTAGGGTTTGGTTAACTAATCTTGATGAATAAACAAAATTCCCAAAATAAATACATAAAAGATACTCAATAAGCAAACTTTGGGATTTGGGTCATCATGACCTAATTCCTAATGAAGTCAAAACATAAAAGTTCAAAATTTCATGATGAAAACAAATCAAACTAATGAATACCACATGACCTAGTCATGGTTCCCTCCTCTATTATATCAAATTCAAGTCGCCAAGACCATCAATCACCAAGTCAAAGCTATACAACAATCATAATAATTAAAACTAATTCAAAGCATCCAATAAATTCTAATGCACATGTTCCCAACATAGACTAAATTTCATGTTTTATATAATCTCTTGACTTTGGAATAATCCATAAAGAGAAAGCCAAGTTTAGAAATGTCCCACTAGATGTCAATGCAATAGAACAACATGAAACTAATTACCATAATAGTCCTGAAGCTAGGTCTAGAAAAAAAACATAGTCATATACTTAATATAAAACAACTTTGTTCATCAACCAAATGAATAAATGAACATAATAGTATTTTTATAATAGAAACTATAAATTTTAGAACCTCTCTAATCAAAAGATTAATATCTCAATGTTTACCTTTATTGTACACTATATTGTTGAGCACCAAATCCGACCTACCTCACTTTCCTTTTCAAGTTCCTGGAATCATCCAAATGACACATCCATAGAATCTAAATGGAAAACTAATATCAAAAAATATAATAAATTTTTAATTAAATTTACATCCATCAATTCGATAACAAACTAAATCAAATCATTCATGATAATAGAAACATGTCCAATACACAACATATCATAATAGTATTTTAAGATAAAGCCTTAATAACATCCAATTACATTTCAATACTTACCAACACATTTAATAAATATGCTAAGTAGTAAATAAATGTGTAACAAACAATATTATATACATAAAATAAAGCATGTAAATTTATGTCATGACACATTTTCAAAAACTTTTAGATTTTGGAATATATAATTCATATTTTAAGGATATATTATTTCATATTGGCACATGTAGGCACAAATTATTATAAATTTTATGCATATTGTGGCATAGTATGGGGGATATGTAGTGTATATGTTAGATATTTCACATGATTATGAGTGATAGTACATATAATATATGATTTTATTATAGCTATTATAGGACTCTATTTACACATTTTATCATATAAGGGGCACACCCATGGTATATCAAATAATACATAGGTATTATGATATTTTTACATAAGTTACATAAATCAAATTAAATATGTTATCATATTATGGTTTTATGCATAACATTTATGAGATATTTTTAAAAATCATATATCCATTTTCTAGTTAGTTGTACTTAGATTCTCTATGGAATCATAAAATGTCTACAATAGATGATTCATAAAGCTTACTCAAATTATTAGGTTTTATTCAAAATAATTTTTAATCCATGGTGGGTCAAATTTATAAAAAAAATGAATGAGTGGTGTGTTGAGGTTATATGTGACTTAAATTCTAAGCATTCATTGATTCCTAAATGAGTGTCAGGGCATGTTTAGTTCAACCTAGTGTTTTAACATTGATATTCCCAAGGGACATAATCGTCCCATTCTACAACATCTCTAGAGTAAAAATTGGCTCATGTGAATACATGTGTATTCATTCCTTTCTATTTAATTTTTAATTTTTTTAATTCATATTTTACCTATTTCATACTTGGTTTTTTATAGAGAAAGCATATCACTCAACATCTGCACGAACATGCTCACTATGTATAAACTTAATTATTTCCTTATGTCCTTTTAATATTAAAATTTCATTATTTAAGTAAAATAGGGGAATTTATACATTAATATTTTCTATCAGACACTTTACAATGTTTGTTTTGACCAACCATAGTATATATGACTTGTGCATACAACTAGATCTTACGCACACAATCTCCTATGTATTATATATTATATTTTATTGACCTTCTGAACTTTATATTATTGGTAAATAGGATTTAATTATTATCTTATGTAACATATTGTTATCTTACTCAAACTATATCTTAATTTTATATCATTGTTTCCTACTTCCTGGACTATTTTAACCACAATGAGATAGATCTGGTTACATGGGTCATCTTCCTTAGCTAGATTCATTAACCTTTCATTTAACTACTATTTTACCATATTCAAATCCTTATTATGGGTATTCCGACACATTTTAAATTTATATTATGAGTAAATTACCCATAGAGTTAGATATAATAATACCAATCCTAAGCCTTTTCATATCGCCTAATGATAAAGAGCACATTTATTACTCATCTACACATTGATAAAAACTACCCTAAATATTAAAAAGTATAAAACCTCTCAAATAAATAGTCATTGATAGAAGTTTGTATACTAAGATAAGGTAATAATCATAGGTTATCAGGTGTTGAAAGATATAAAAATATAATTCATAAAATGGAAATATTACATAGAACACACATATAAAGATATGTGAATGAACTACATCCATTTTGATATATATTATAAGTATTATAGAATATGAAATTATTCACCACTTTTGTGTGGTTTATTGAGGTCATATAAATACATCCTTTCTAAACTTTATTCCAAATCACATTTATCTTAGTGAACCTAATGTTATGGGCCTAAACATAGGCAAAATGAAGTCGACATTTGGGAATGTATGTGTAGGATAGTAACTAGGTTTGAAATAAATAGTGAGATTTTTTAGGTTTGTAACAACAAAATTAAATGATGAAATTCATAATATATCATGAATAAATGAGATAACCATGGGTTAAAATAATATTTTTTCCCTTAGATCATGCATGGTAAATGTATGTTGAGCTTATCATTATCAAGTAATTAATAACATATTTTAGTATCTAAACGAACAACCATATGGTGCAGATGTGGTAAAATAATAATAAAAATATTATGTAATACATATATTATTAATGTGTAATCATGACTAATTTGATGATATAAATCATCATATTGCATATTGCATCAATTATCCATGTGGTAGCTTCTATTTAGTCACTGTCCATAAACATCTCATAAATTTTACTACCTTTGAGTTATGTGTACCTCTCATGGTGAATGATAATGATAAACTTGGTAGTTTTATATTGATTATGGGATCATAAATTATATGGTACATGCATTTAAAGTATTTCACAAGCCTCAGTCCAACTATGTAGATCCATGGGCTCATGCATTTCAATTTTATATTGCATGAGATTCACATTCACATATTCATGAAGTCCCAAAATTTTACCATGTACAAGATTGAACTAAATAATTCCAATTTATAAGATTATTTAGGTGACCAACTATGTGGTGAAACCTTTTTGAGATTACTTAAACTTACTTAAAATAAATTGAAGGTTTAAATATGTCATTTGATGATATAGGACCTTGGGATAAAGAGTCAAAGGGGACACATGACTTAAGACTTAGGATATATTAAGTTCATCATGGGTTGAACATAATAATGTGAAATTTGGATTTTTAGACAAATTAATGATATCTACTTGGTCATGAAAATACATACAATTTTAAAAAGATTTTTCTATGTGATAAATAAATCGATTTCAGACTTATGTAAATCACAATGTAAATGGAGGTTGGAAAATCTATGATGAGAAATTTTAACTAGAGGATATCATATGAACAAAATAAGGAATAAAATGAGAGATTTGAATAAGGGGAAGATGAACCTTAAATGAGGGGCACCACAAATCTTGTTTGGGAGGCCAAAAATACATGATAAAAATTAGAAGTAACCCCTAGAAGCATTTGAGTAACTTTTGAATACTATTCCTATTCCAAATACTACAACCTTAAAATATCATGGAAATTATTGGGCCCCAACACCAACCTTGTATTTTTTTCATTTATTATTAATATGTGAAGGAATATTGAATTGTTGTTATGGGAAAAACTAACATGATTTAATGTCAGTATGTCTTCTTCAACAAACAATATAATATTTAACAATAAACATATTATACTCCTCCTCCATTTGTTTTATTTGATCAAGATACAAATTATGATGTATATTATAAAGAATAAGGCAATTTAGATGACATCTATTTTGAGAGTCAATAAATTTGAGTAATGAGTTTCAAGTATAATATTATTTTCCTTGACATTAGTAAAACACATAGTTTCATTGATAGTGCCATAATTTTCTTATTATGCACCTACTCAATCATCAAAACATCAACCAAAATAGCTCCAAAAAATTCAAAAATAGGTAGGAGATCTCAAAAATCCACCTTAGAATAGATCATAACAAAAAAATTGGGTTAGACACTTGGAATATTTTATGGAGACTCAAGATATAGATCCTTATAAAGAGGCTTATAAGCATCCCAAATGGTTGTCTATTGTGGTAGTTGAAATTCATTCTATTAATAATAATAAACTTTTTTTATTTATATCTAATTTGGAAATGAAGAAGAATAGTGTGGTTAAAGTGGGTGTACCACACTAAGTAAATATCATATGAGTCCATATATATGTACAAATCTTGACTTGTAGAATTTTTTTTAATAGGTTGAACATATTTATAACATTCAAACCTTTGCTCTAGTTTACAAGATTAATTTTAAAAATATATTACTCTCCTTGGATAAAAAACAAGGGCAGAGAGTCCCTTAGATGGATGTTAGAAGTGACCAATTCCATGGTTTTTTATTAATATAAATACATGTACCAACCCCTTGGGTCCTTTAGTAGTGATAAATCCAACTAAATGCGCATATTGAAAAACATGTTATATAAATTTAACAAGATTATTGAGCTTTATATGAGATTTTGTTAATCAAATGTAGTTAACATAGAATCCCTTTGACTCATGATATACATATATAATGTATACATGTAACTCATAATGCTTCTCATCTATGTCAATGACTTATCTTGAGATATCTACTCTTCATATTTATCTTGGTTTCAAAATTATATTTATATGATTCTAAAACACTATGCAGCCTTACCATGAATAATTTATCCTATATGTTTAAATTCAGACCATTTATATAACTTACAATATTTTATTTATTAAAATCAATAGGGGTAGACCTAATAGTTAACATGTTAACTTATTATGTATATTATTTTATTTATTCCTATCATTGTATTTGGTTTGGCAAAATTTTCAACACACTAAGCTCATATTCAAATGGCAAGAACATACCTTTGATTTTTTTGTAAATTATCATCAAATATTAAATCTTTCTCTTCTACCTTGTACTTATCTCATTTGGACACTCTCTCCACCATAATGTACCTATCCCATTTATATTTTTATAGGAAAATTAATCCCTTAAGGTTATAAATATTCTGAAACTAAAAATAATATTCAAGATAAGTAAAAGAATCATTGAGTTCCTCTAGATTTATAGAATCATATAAACAAAACACTTCCACTAGGTTAATCCAACATTAACTGCTTCATCATTTGTTAGTCTAGGTATGCTAAATTGTGCTCCATATTACTCATTAATATCACTATCGTCACTCACAGTAATAAATATTATTATCCTATCCTAATAAAATGCTTTTCTATGTTTGTGCATATTCTTTTATTTCATTTAAGACTCATTATAGTCTATTAATTGTAGAATTTTATGCATTTTACTTATTTTAACCATACTTATTATATTATATTTACTCATTCTTATTATATGTTTTGTTGGGAAGTAAACACTACTATATTTTATATTAGACATGAATAAACAAGAAAGTATCCCTTGTTATATTAAAATAGACTATCTCATGCACATTCAACACTATTGTCACTACACTTAAACACAAATCCTCTCATTTAGGATTAAAACTAGACCCATTTTTAGTTAATTGACATAAATTTTTGACCTTCTTGACATGATACCCTCAAATTGACACAATGTTCCCTAAGCCCAACATCTGCGCACACACTCTTTATGTTTATACACTCTTAGCAACAAAGAATAATAGCTCTTAATATTTTATATGTTTTAAATAATTACATTAATTACTAGTGTGACACTTGTCACAAGCCTAAAATTTAACGTTCATAGTTTTAATGTTTATCACAAGCATTTTATAGACATGGAATGTTATAGGTGTAACACTGTTCATGTGATCCTTCTAGGGATACATTATTCTAGTTTCTTGTCTCTCTCTATAATATTGAATGGACACTAGTGTACTTGTGTGACACAAGAAGAGAGATAACTTGTATGTACTTGTTCAATTTTTTTAGGAAATAATGGTCATTACATTCCCTTGTCTTATTTAATTAATATTACTTACATTTTAGTTATTCTTTATTATTTATTATTCTATGGATAGATCATGTGAGTATTTTTACCCTTTGATTAATGTTTTAACTTTAAACCAAAATATAATAAAAATTTGACAATAATAATCCCAAATCCATTCAACAAAGTTTTATGATATGATGATAAATTGAGATAGTTTATGTAAATACCGTATTAGTACAATATTAAATCATGATAGATTTTGATATCTAATATCTTAAACTTACAAAGAAAAGGAATATTAATGAATGATTTTAAGGATTTTAATAAATCCTGTAGTAAGAAAATAAATTACTTGTGCTACCATATCCAAGATCATTACATAAAATGGTTGGATGTTTCCTTTCTTGTTGAATACATATGCATAAAATATAAAAAAATGGTATAGATGTAAATTAAATTCCCTTCCATATATTATATTTTATTTTCCATTTCTCTAATGGTGTGATGAATTATCCTATTTATAATGCAACATAATGGAATTGATTATGTATAGATTATATGTTATAAACTAATAAACAGTGTAAATTATTATGTCTTCATCTCTGGCTAACACACATAAAATATTTTATGTGAAATTTACATGTTTCATCCCTATCATGAGATAATACTCATAAGTTGTGTTCTTTTATAATCCATGATATTGAAAATTTAATAATTTGTAATACCAAATGAAGCCCTAAAGACTTGGTCATATTTGTTATTTATGCCTCGATAGGACAAAATATTAATTACTTATTTTGGTTGACCTAAATTGATGTATTGATTATTTTCTTAAATTTGAATATCCCTATGTACTGAGTATTAAATCTTGGATATTTTTATGATTTCTCCCTTCTTCTTTATTATTAGTTATATTGATTTTTAAATTTTAGGGCATCACTTATCATATCTATAATCAATAAATATTGAACTATCTTAAAATAATTTCTTTTCCTCATTAGATTTCTCATAATAATAGGATCAATTACCTATTACTATTATGAAATTATAGAGGCACTAAATATGTGATTCAAAATATCTCTTTGATTTCATCGATTTTTTGTTACACTAAAGGAGTTAAGGCTTTTTTTGGTAAAGTCATCTATAACATAATTACTAGTTGTAGATGACATAAATTATGGATCTTAATGTGATAACATTATGATGATACTTTATTCTTGGATAAATTTTTTTTTATAGTGTTATTGTCATATGAATTTATGATTAAAATAACTACACAAATAAAATTTAAAATAATGAGAACATATTATTAAGAATTAAACCCTAGTTATGTAACACTAGAATTGAATAAACACCTATGACTCTAACATAATCTAGAATTAGGCCTAAGTTAGAGATCTCTTAGTAATTAAGTCAACTAAAATGATCAATGTAAACCCTATGACGTAATGTGCATTATAGATTTTATGAAAATTATGTATCACTCATAGAGGGTTATCTTAGAAACCCAAACAAATGGAGACTAATAAGAATATTATTGTTCAAAGATAACATGTATTGTATCCAATTGAAAGTAATATCTTATTTGTAAGCCTTGACTTAATAAATGAAGATAACATTTTTCCCATATGAGTTATGCTATATAATAT
>JARHVA010007176.1:40000-80000 GCA_037957365.1 Torreya grandis | reverse complement strand
AGTAAGCGAGGGGAGTTTGGCAGTGGCATGGGCACTTGTCCCATTAATTATTTATCCTCATTTATTTCTTTTCTTTTAATAATTTATTTTGTTTTGTGGTAAATACTTATATAATCATTTCTCCAATCTCATGTCCCTATACTAAATAATTCCTTTTATATACTAATTTTCTCACCAAATTTTATGTCTATAATTTTTCATTTATTTATTTTTATAAGTATATGATATATATGTATGTATGCATGCATGCATGCATGCATACATGTTCATTCATTAATAATTAGAATTAATTGTTATTATTAATGAATGAACATGTATGCATGCATGCATGCATACATATATATAACAATTAATTCTTATATATATATATATATATATATTATCCATTACAATTATTTGTCTAGTATATGAGTTATATATTTTCTTTATAATTTTTTTTAGTTTTTTGCACTCTAGGTAAATATATATGTCCCCTTGTTTCTTTCTAAAATTTCAGGGATTTAACTAATTTTATTCCTTTTCTATCAACTATATTATGGAATGTTATAATTTATTTAAGGAAAAGATATTCAATTTCTCATTTTTTAACATAATGTATGTATCTATTCTAAATCCTTAATATTGGCAGTAGCCTATTTGAGTAGGATAACTAGCCTTATATTTATAATAACTATTTAAATGTACAATGAATGTAAAGCTGGGGAAGATTTAAAACTAATAGTAAAGACACTCAAAAAGCTTCATCTTATCTAATTCAACTTGTCAAAAGGATTACAAGATGCTTCAATAAATAGAGGACAAAATAATTCAAATAAACTTACAATAAAAAAGAAAGAAGATAAAATAAAAACAAATAATAGTTTTAAACTTGCTTATAGTTTTTACATCAACTACTTATTGCTTTAAACATGTTAGTAGAAATAAATTGATTTATTTATTCCAAAGCTTTCCCTTAATTTTTACCATTACTTACTTTAACATCAACAATAACTAAGTTTTGTCTTAGGCATTTAAATTTCTCTATAGATCTACAAAACTCCAAATGGATTTATCCATTGTTCACCAACTCTTTGATGAAATGATACCTAGTGTCAATATTCTCACTTATCATGTGAAAAACATGATTCTTTGATTTTCCAAATTGCTGATTTATTATTAAAAAATATTTGTGTAGGATTCTCCTATTTATATAGTATATTTGTCAACACCATTCTCATTCAAATTGCTTGACATGCTACTAATTTGATATTACATACTCTACTTCAATTGATGAAATTATCACTATAGTTTGTTTATTTAATGCCCATGACATTAAACCTATTCTAAAATAGAAGACATATCTAGAAGTACTCTTCATATTATTTGTGTTACCTAAAAGATCACTATCAATATAGTCAATCAAGTAAAAGTCATTAGTTATGCAACGTAATATTTCATATCCTATTGTTCCCTCTACATATTTCAAAATTTTATTCCTTTATTTTCAATTTGAGTATTTTGGTGATTCCATAAATCTTGAAATTAAATGAACTCGATACATAATATCTATCCTTATAGCTATGAGGTACATCAAACTTTCAATGAGTCTTTTGAATGTAGTTTGATCAAAAATGGATTCCTTATCTTCTATGCTGATTTATATTCTTGTTGAAACTAGAGTTGGTGATGGATTACAATTAATCATTTCAATCTCCTTAACACATCCTTGGTGAAATTATATTTAAAAATAAATATGCCATAGTTAGATTGAAAATTTTCAATGCCCATTAAATGTTTTATGAATCCTAAATCTATCAATTCAAATTCTTTATATCATTACTAATTTGAACGTGTCTATAATTTTTTTTAACAAATATTAATCCATCAACATATAAGCATAAAATTAAAAAATGACATTTTTTGATGATCTTCATCTACAATTTAGGGTCACTTTTATTTTTAAATCCATTACTCATCAAGTATGAAGCAATCTTACTAGACCAAACTCTTGTTACTTGTTTGATCCCACAAAGAGATTTATTCCATCTATATACCTTATATTCAAGTTTGTACACTTCATAACCTAGTTGTTGTTCCACATACACTTAATCCTCTAGAAACCCATTCAAAAAAGATGATTTCACATGTATTTGGTAAAATTTATAGTTACTCTATGCTAGTATGGCTAAAATCATCATGACTATATCATGCATTGGAACTAGACTCATTATAATTAATTTAATGGATTTATTTGTACTTTTCAACATTTTGGTTCCAAGTTGTATGCATCTTAAACTTGAACTTACACACTTGAATAAAATGGAAAACAAAGATGAAAAATCCTCTAGTATGTTATTGTAACTAGGGAAGGGTATGGCATCTAGAATGGACTAAACATAAAAAATGACTGAGAGGTACCGATAGATATTATGGTTAGATAGTTTATACTTTTACCTCTACCTAAAACAAGGTGAGAGGACCTATGGGGTAGGTTTATCACATGGAGAGATTCTACAATTCAACCTCCATGGGGATTTTTATCACAAGGAAATGCAAATATGACCAGGGCATAACCAAACATGTTCACTTCACCTGAGAAGGGTTGTCACATAGAAAGAAAAAATGCAGTAGATCACATACAAGATAATAAGGAAAGTGACTACAACATTATTTGTAAATAATTATCAACAACATTGGCTGAATGGAAAATTACAATGTTGGGTCTTTAAAGTAGAAACTACAAACACATGTTAAGTACATAATATTTGATGCACTTGTAGGTAAACAATACTCAAAATATGTGAAGGGGTGTATCATTTGTAGGGTAGGATAGTCTATTTTATTTAGAAAATAGGGTGGTTTGCTAGTGGTTTTTAAATATCAAGGCTTGTTTCAACATACATGACATCACCTATTACAAAGATGCAAAAAAATTAACTTATAAGCTAAGGTCAACTACCAAGAGTTCTTTACATCCATTTGTGCCAATACAATGGAAACACCCTAATTATCCCTAAAACCCTAGAGCATACACTACACTTAGAATATAAAATACCTTTCCTTATCAAATTAATGAACCTAGGGTGCCCTTAAGAGGTAATCAACAAAATATTTCCAAATATATATGTAAAAAAGGGTTTATAACCTAGATCTATGCACAAGATGACAACCATATATAAGTACAAAACTAGATATTTAGCTAGTATAGCATGTGAAATATCTCATTGCATTTCATTAATAATTAAAAAGTAAGAACCATAATTATTTTCCATTATCTTGAAAGAAACTTTTACATACATCAATGTTTCAAAATTTTGTCATGGGGGCAAGCATTGTTGATTTGATCCATGTTAGACAAGGGAGACATGTAGACATGCTCTCAGAGCTTGCTAATGGATGTATAGCTACAACTACCTCAGGAAGAGAGATAAAATACATATAGTAGTGATCAAAACTTTTAGAACAACATATACTTAGAGAGAAAAGAAAATACAAACAATAACAACCAAATAATATAGGATTATCCCTCTCTCTATATATATATTTTCACCCTTTATTTTCAAATTTGGGAATGGGGGTTTTATTATGCAATTTTCAAAATTGCAATCAACACCCCAAAGTTTTACCAGGATGCTCTCAGCTAGAAAAAAACCTTTGCTATGCCTAAAATCTTTATGTATTTGCAAGAAAATTCATTGCTCTAACTACTTCAACAAGAAATAATGAATATCTAGAGCACAACCTTTTATTTCTTATTTGGAGATGCCTTCAAATGAGTTGGGAAGAGAATATTCATGGTAGAGGCAAAATAAAACATTTGTCTTTATTTGTAACTACCTAGATATTCCCTTGACCACTTGCTTACATATATGGAATGTCTTAGACAACTACCCTTCCCTTTATGAATGCCATGGAACAACCTACTCTTCCAATGATTTCCTTGGAATATTTTGGATCCATGGCTATTTGGGTGATCTTCCTGTAATGGCCCACCTTGGCCTTGTAAACCTATAATTTATCTCTCATGGAGGATCTTGGACAAGAAAAAAATATTAAAATTCAAAAGACTTTAGTCATTTTACCTTTTTTTATTTTTGTCTCCAATTTATTTTTTCCACTTTTGCTTTTTCACTTTTAGTTTTTTCAAATTTGCTTTTTCACACTTTGTATTTTTTAAAAATTTTCTTTTTGCACTTTTAGATGAAATTCGGGGACCTTCTACAAATTTTTAACTTTAAAATTACATAATTGTAATTTTCACTTGTAATTCCCCTAGAAAGGTCCCTTTTCAAATTACAGACTTGCAAATTACAACATTGCAATTTACACATGTAGTTCCCCTTAGGGAATTCAAAACTCCTATTGAATTTTTCACTTTTGTAAAATTAAAAATTCCATTTGGGATTCCCATTTTCCATAAACTATCCTTTTAGGGAATCCAAAAATCCAAATGAATTTTGCACTTTTTGTAAAATTACAAAATACACTTGGGGTTCCTATTTTCTTGAAAAGCACCCTTTAGGGAAATGGGAACTCCAATTACAATTTAATTTTTTTCAAATGACCTTAAAAGTTACCATTTGAATTAGAACCCCATGTTGATTAGATTTAAATGGTATAAATGGGAGATCTAGGTGAAATTTACAATTTACATAAGTGAAAAATAACAAATTTGCATTTCTCCTCAACATCTCCCTGAAGCTCCTTAAGTTGATTATTTTCCATGCTTGCTTTGACTGGTAGGATATGGAGAATTTGTCACAATTTTCACATCTCATTTTGAGACCTTGATTTTTACAAGTTTATTTTTTTGACAAAATTTTCTCAGGGACCTTGGGGGACACATCTGTAATTTTTAGAACTTGCAATTTTAATTTTTTTCAATTTTTCACCTAACATCATTTCTAGCCACTTGGTTTAACAGAGCAACAATTTTTTAGAAAATTTTATTGGAATATAATCTCTTTCTTCCATTTGGTATTTCAACACCAAAATATCTCTTCTATTTACACAATGCATTTGGATCTTGAGCATTCACAATGAAACTTGGATTGCCTTTGCAGACATGGATAAGACAAGATCAATACCATTTAGAGCCCTGATTTTCCTTATTGATGCAAAATTTAATGGAGGCTTTGATTCTTCATTATTCCCACCATGTGGTCTCTAAAATATTTAATTATAAATTCTAAACCCCTTGTGATGATCCTTTCATTGGGAAATATGCAGTGCTTAAATCCACACATACAGAAAAACAAATTTGGATTGTCCTTACTTTAAATAGAAACAAAACTATTTTCACACTCTAATGTTGATATAATATGAGGAATTTTATTCCTTATATTCTAAAAGACACTCCTCTCAAGATCAAAATCATGTTTTATTATCCTCATATGAGCATTTCTAGGCCAACGCTTCTTATTGTTGTAACTAACCATGTTTCCATTGTTTGGATTTGGAGATTATATAAGGTAGTGTTCGATAAGATATCTAAATAATAAGAGAAATAAAAAAATGTAGTAACTCCATATGCTCATCAATGGATGATCCCCTATAGTTTGATATTGACATATTAGACTTTCATGCCAAAAATTCACTCTAATTGTAATACTTTTCAAGGATTTTCTACAATTTAATGATAGGCTACAGATTGAGGATTGATATGAGTGTCTTGTTATGGGAAAATGGTCTTAATATCTTCCTTATTTATCATTAGTTCTATTGAGACTTATGTGAACACCATAACCAATTTTTATTTTCATCCTAGTATTGTAGACTAGGATAAAATGGATGAATAGACACATAATAATATTCATGAAATTTAAAGTAAAATCATATTTTTATTTTTGTACAATAGGCAAGCTATAAAGGCTTGTAGAGAATAAGTTTGTTATAGAAACAACTAGTGCATACCAAACAACTAAAAATAAATAAAGAAAACTAATTATTAAAAATAACTTTGAATCAATGATGATCCCAATAAACTCCCCCTTAATCTAAAGGGGTATAGAATGATTGAAACAATGAACTATGAGGCATCCAAGTAGACTTTGTTGCAACTGCAATTGGTAAATTATGCATCCTATACTGATCAACATCCTGACCATCCTTGAATGAAAGTAGAAAAATATCTTTGTCTATTTAACTACATTGATTCTAACATAGAATCCATCCAACAAGTGATTACTCCAGTACTAATTATGACACATCTCAAACTAATGCTCAATAATCACCAATGTCTTCTTTAGGCCTTTGCTCAGTACTAACAATGCTAACAATTCAATGCTAGCAATTCAATGCTAAATTATACTACAAACACTTATGACTGATCAAAAATCAATATTCAATATCTTCTCCCCATATCAAGTGAAAGGTGAGAAGTTGTGAAATAAATATATTGAGTACAAACCACTAAAATGATCCACAACAAAGAACATATCAACACTATATCTATGAAAGCAAAGTACACAAGACAAAAAATGCTACTATTTCAAATCCCAATCTTGATTCTATAAACTCACACAAGATGGGTGTGTTATCATTTTAAAATATATAGTCATCAATTATGAAGCAAACAACTTCACAATCATCCCATCCATCAGAAGATTATGCAAAAGAATAACTAGAAGAATGACTAGAGTGACCAGCAATGTTTTTCTTTTCCTTCTATCAATGTCAAGAGGACCTTATTTTGGAGGAAAAATCTATAAAGAGATGTCCTATGCCACCATAATTGTATCATATTATCTCACATCCACTAGAACTAAAGGAATAATAACCATATGAATAAGAATGCATGTGTTTGTTCTTGTGTCCATGTGAATGTTTGTGGTGATGCTTATGCTTTAGAGAACTAGAATGATGTCCACACTTTGGAACTAGAATGATCCCTATGTTCATATTGATGCTTGTATGAAAGTATACTATGGAGAATATTTCTATCTTTGATAGTGCTTCAAAGAATTTTTTTCTTATGCTCATATAATAGATCACCTTTTTTGATATAGTGGGCCTCTTCTATGGATGTATTCTTCTTCCTTGTAATCTATCTATCATGTTGAGTTAATAACTCATAAATAGAATTAAATGTGGCACCGTTAAGCCTATCAATAAGCTGTAGCATTTCAACAAAATTGGTGTATCCAAAATTAAGACCATTCAATGTGATGGAAATCAACATATCATCATCAGTTTTACCACCAATTGTGAAATACTCTTTTGTCAATGTTTTCATGTGAGAAAGATATTTAGAAATAATTCATTATTTGCTAGTTTATTGTTCAATAGTTGCATAAGAAGGTCAATCTTCTTGTATGTATGTTTTTTTTCATAAATATATTTAAATGCTTTCTAAGCTTTCCATGCACTAGTTTTGACTGCCTCAACATGAATGATTACCTATTTAGTACAAGATAATTTCAAAAGCTTGAGTGCACATTTATCACATTTTGGATATTCAATCAACTTTGTAGCTTTAGTTGGTGGTATGGTTATTTCTTAGTGATTTCCCATATGTCATTAAAAATGACTGTATTATCCATGTTGTTAATCCATTCATTATAATTTTATAGGTGAAAAATTACCATTTTTGTAAATCAAACTTATGACTTTTTCCATGGTGCTAAAGAAACAAGTCAAAATAAGATAATGGAATACTATTTTGATGTCTTAACTTTACCTTCAAAAATAGTTTTTGAATACAAAGTATTTCTAGGACTTGTAAAATTTTATGCCTTATGACTCCTTTTACACCCTTGTTTCTCCAATTTAAAAATTATATCCTTATAAATTCCTTTTACAATTGTCAATAAATTTTACCAAAAAGAAATTTGACTCTTAACCTTAAGTTTTAAGAACATCTTTCAAAATAATAGGTTGCCAATTCCTCTATACATGCAAGTTTATAATATTAATGAGCAATATTCTAACTAAAGTGGAGTTTTCAAATGTGACAAAAATGACAAGTATTACTGGAAAAAGTTTGACTTAATTACTTTGCATGTAAAATTGTTTCACTCCCCCACTCCTTTTTTTTATTATGTGATCAAATGAAAAAGTAATAACTAATTACTTTGATGAAAACTTTCATAGGTATATGAAATAAATTTACCAAATGTCACTTAATTTACTTTGTATAGACTTCTCATTTTTATGGCAAATGAAATGTAATTTTATGTGAAACTTTTTGCTGATTTAGACCACATAGTTATGAGAGCAAGGCATTGTTGTCCACAAACCTTTTTTTTGTCTTATATATTTCAATATCTAAACTCAAATTTGTTATTTGTTGAAACATTTATCTTTATTGGTAATATTATCTTAAACATATTATATCACATCCTTTACTAGTGGCTTCCTTGTCTTCATGATTTACCTGCAAATCTACCATGTCACTTTTTAACTTCATTTGGTCATGGAAATGGTGGCTTCCATCCTTTCAATTTGTTAAAAATTATTAAAAATTTCATCACCATACAAAATTTTTAAGCTATTTTAAAAATTTATGTGCATTCCACTATAATACGTGCTCCAAATTTTGTCAAATACGTTGAATCTTATGTCAGTCTCAAGTTATTTCACTATTTTTCTTCTTCACAAATGCCTCTATGGCTTGATACCACTGTAGGCTAGGATAAAATGGAGGAATAGACATATAACAATATTTAATAAATTTAAAGTAAAATCATATTTTTATTTTTGTACAATAGGCAATCTATAAAGGCTTGCAAAAAATAAGTTGGTTATAAAACCAACTAGTGGGTATCAAATAACTAAAAAAAAAAAACTAATTATTAAAAATAACTATGGATCACTAATGATCCCATTAGGTATTTTATATTTCCAACAAAAAATCTAGGTTTTAGAGAACTTGCATTGCTTCCTTTTTTATTTTAGGTGCATATCTTGGTGTGGAAGGAAAAAATTCTTACAAATCTTTGTTGGCTATACCTATTCTAAAATTTCCCACCTATTTTTCCACACCTTGGTCTATAGGATCTAGAGATGGAGATGCACATTAAAATTTGAACTTTTCTAAGTGAAAAATGCACTTCACCTTTCCATTTCCACCAAACTTCTTATGCTCTATCTCCATGGGATGTGAAACCATGGCAGTAACTTTAAATTATAAAATTGCATTTTTCACTTTGGTTTCCAATCTCTACCATGCTTATTTTTCCTACAGACTTAGGGGTTTAATTTGAGAAAGTTAACATTATAGTCAATGTTGCATGTTTTATCAAGCTTTTTACACCCCAAATGCCATTTTCTCTTTGTTTTTTCACTACTTAAACCTTTAGTAGAATTCAACCCCATTAAATTTAGTTGTGTTCTACTTCCTACACATTAAATGAAATTCCATCCTACTAAACACAATTTAAAAATTACCTCTAACCATTTTAATCCTTGGTAGAACTCTATGCCCTCAAATGACATTTATCAAAATTACTTTTGACCAGCTAGATCCCTAGTGTAACTCTATAGTAGTATTATCAATTTCTCTCAGTCAACCTATGAGACCTCCACCAAGCTTTCCTTTGGGACCCACATGCCTTCTAATGCTTTAGTTTTGAATGTAATTAATTCCTTTTATCTCCACCTAGATTTCCCATAGTTGTGTTGGATCTCTTTGGGGGACATGTATGCACCTCTACATTAACACTACCTAGGTATATATAATAAAACCTATAATACTAAATTTTCAATTTGGAAAACATTTACATTGTGTGGTTTTGTATTGTATTTCAAAAAGTGCTACATTCTAACATGGCTCTCCATATTGCATTCTTTCTTCAAAAGGTTACATAAGTTATTGGTGCTAAATTGATCACCAACATTGGCTCTCACTTGGGGATGTACACCCCCTTCGGGTGTGCAAAAAACCCCAAAACATAATACCACGAGCCAATTCATTGGGTTACAAAGTAAACACTTGAACAAAGTATCAACAAACCTTCATAAAGGCTCAACAAAACATGGCAAACTAGCAAAAATAGATTAAAAATATCTAAAAATGAACACATAACAAAAAACATTAAAGGAAATTATTTAAGCAAGCCCTAAAATAGAGGGGAAACAAATCAATGAAACAATAATACTTTACAATATACAAACTATACACATAATTTATGAACTCAGTCTAGGAATTGTTTCAACTATCTAACATCATCTAGTGGTTCCAAAATTTTACCATCCCTTGATCTTATTAACTTTTCCATCAGCTTAGTGGTGAAGATGAAGTAATCCAATATCTGTATATGCCTAAAAGGTCCACTGATAGGATGTAATAGGACAAACTATTAAAAAAAATCCTTCATTTATGATCTCAAATATGGATAGTACTAGGCCAAAAGATCTTGGTATTCTTTAGCAGCTATAAATAAGCTTGTTTTTGGGCTACAGTCAAGTAAGTACAAAGAAAGAGTGCTTCAAGATCTGCAATGTCATTCATGCAATAAAAAAGAAACTTGAAAGAAAACTTAAAATATTCATCATTGGGGGCATAAAAGATAGCCTTAGTTTCATTAAATGACATTCTACAAATCACACCTTCATTATCAAACCTACCATCAAGAACAACTACTTGCTCAACAACATCCACATTCATGTGTAGCACTTTATTTATAACAAACTTTGGATCTTAAATTACATCATTATTGGGTTAGTTAAATGATTATGTTATACTATCATCACAATCAAATTCATACATTAGGACCTTCATGACCACACTCCAAAACTGATTGGCAATAGTAGCCCTCATCATCTCCGTGAAGGCAAAAAAATTACATGGGAAGTCTTGATAATTGAACATCATAAGACAAACATAATAAAATGTGGACTCAAGATCATATTTAGATTAATCACTTAGTTTAATAGTATCACATGGAAAATTACCAGTTCTACTTTTCTCTTATTTGGTTGTGCCACTGGGTCTAAGTCTAGGGCAATTTCCTTCCCCTTATCTCCCTCAACTTTCTTTGCTTGAACCTGAGATTCTTTAGCTTGTGCTTCTTCTTCCTCAAAACTATATTATTTAACAAGGAACTTAAGGTAATCCTCTACTATTTCATCAGGCTCAAGGGAAATCATATCTAAGTATTCTACTAGGGATTCTAGTTTGTTAGGAGGGGTTGGAGATAAAGGTCCCTCACTAGGTCTCTCATCCAACTTTTGCTTATCAGTGCCTTGTAGAATTTATGTTTGGGTTTGTGGTATTTCCATTTGGGATTATTACTAAGGTGACTTGGAAGGTCCAAGTAGTAAATGATATTGAATAGGGTGCATTTTCAATATGTCCCCAAGTGGTTTGTCATCACTAGTTAATTTATATACAAGTTTAATATTATGATTTTTGAATCTAGCCAATAATTCTTAAAAATTATAAGAATTAATGTGAAAGGTGTCATAAGGACCCAAATGAAGGTCATAGACTAGCTTGGGAAGTTGTTTACTCTTTTAATGTTATCCCAATACATCATTGGGATCCCAATGCCTAAGGTCATATAATTGAAACACAAAGGAATCTTTATGCTTATCCATAGTGTCCACCTATTTCCAATCCTGTAAAACTATTATTGAAATTATCAAAGGAAATGGATGGTGGAGGCCCTTCCTTTTCTCCTTGAAAACTCCATGAACACTATGAAGAAGTTGATATGAAATTTCATATTTTACTATCTTGTTAGGAACATAGATAGGTAACTTCTAGGGTAGGTTCAGAATTCCCTCACTTTTTATTATGGTACAATCTAGGTAAAAATAGATATCTCCCATCATATCTAAATATTTATTAATTAATGGGCTAACCCTAGGCATAAGAGACCTTATAATGGCATCTACAAAAGTAGGATAAACATAGTCATAAATGAATTACATGTGGTGTATATACTTAAAGATGTGTAGCTTTGAGTAGTGGTGGGATATGGTGGTTTTGCCCTTAGGATAGCAATTTTTTATGTTAGAGATCTTGGTTGAAGCTATCAGGGCATCCAACAAATATGAAATCATGAAGAACTATTTAATTGTCTTCCTCTTGATGGCTGTAAATTGTTTTCTTAGGTGAATGTTGATCATGTCCCCAATAGGAGTGATCCCTTTATTTAATATAAATTAGACATAAGACACCTAGCTCTTATTGAGATATGTGGTTTTATGGGATCTAGATATTATATTTAACAAGGTCATAATTACCTTAATTTTTACCCTAAACTAGAAAATTGGGATTCTTCCCTCAAAGTCCTAGAATACATGGTTCCCCTAGAATAACCATGGCTTAAGGATGGTATGTAGATCATTCATACTAGTCCATTTCTTGATTATGGGTAGGTACACATGGGGTTTTAGGAGCTTATAGTACCTCTCAAAGGCTAATGGGGAAATATACACCACTCTCCTAGAGCTTCCCTCATAGATGAACCAATCATTATGAATTATATAGTCTAAAAAAATGGGAGCTAGGATATCAATGCAATGGAGTACCTCTAGTTTAGTAGCAACATGATAGAGGCTAACCATTTAAATAGAAACTAGGTCATATAATATATTGTTAATAGTAGTAATCCTCTACTCTTCCTTGCTAATGCCTTGAATCGCTTATATGGTTTAGAATATTTTGGACCAATTCTTGTTGCCATTGTTTAGGGCTATAATGTCTAGTTCACTATCTTTGAAAACTCTTCCTTTAATGTCTATGGATAGATACAAATCTATCTCATATATTAATTTCTATCTCTAAGCTACCATGGCTTATGCACTTGTAAATTATTCACAACTGGATGGTAATTGATTTTTATGCTAACTCTTTTGTGCTCAATACATAATACTTTCTTGGATTTACTGCAATTAGCTAGGTTCACTTAGGGTCACTTTTATGCAAGGTTTAGGGATTGTAAGCTTTAATGGTGGTAGTTCATTTAGATTTTGTCTCATACAAGATTCATATTTTATTTGGACCTTTACCTTTATACGTTTGCATTTTTAGGCACACAAGATTTCCTCTTTTGTTATTTTCTACTTGTGTGATACTTATGTGACATCATTTTGGAACTTTTTAGGGAATTTTTCATAAGTTCCTTTGAAGCACTAGCCATTGACATCTGAAAATACCTTTTTACTTCATGCTATTAGATAAAGATCTTTTGATCAGCATGGGCCATTGATTGTGATCCAATCCCTCACTTGTTATTGGTTCCCTTTTATACTGGGCTTTGTGGTTGTGCCACTTGGCACCTCCATGATATTTATAAGCTCTGGCACATTTTTTAGTCATGCATTGAATTCACATCTACCACACATCAAGCTCATATGCTATCAAAGATCCATTGAAAATTCATTAGCATCTTCACACTGTTGGATCATCATCTATGATGAAGTGTGATCCATAAGATCTACAAAGATGCATGAGATATAATTAGCACATTATTAAGGTAGGGACTTAAGTTTAAATGTCTTAGGCTAAGGTTTATTTTGTGTTTGTTAAACATGAAATACAATCTAGGATAAAGTTTTTATGCCTAAGTTTTTGAGATTTATACAAAGGGAACCATGGCTAAATATTTTATGCAAGAGTTAATGTTGTGCCAATATGTTAATCTCTTAGAATATGTCCAAAAGGGGGTCAAAGTGATATAAGGATCAAATTATAAATTTTGATATAGAGCTTAATTTTATTAATAAACACAATAAAATCTTTGATTAAAATCATTTGGGCTAAGTTTCGTGTCACAAGGACCATTTAAAACAAGAATTAGTATAAGTCTCTAGCCTAAGGTTCATGACATTCAAGCAAATGTAATGGGAACCTTAGGATATAGACTTAGACTAAATCCATTTATACATAGACTATGGGATCACTTCAATATTTGTATTTGAAATATTTAATGTGTTTGAACATCCTTCAAGGGATTCCATATGTCTATAAGGCAATTTATTGGATTTTTAACAACATTTTGGATTTCATCCTAGTTCTGAGCAAACTAATCCATTAGTTTAAATTTGATGGCCTCGTGGACATCAAATACATCCTTGTAGATGTCAAATGATGGTCATGTGAACATTAAATTTAAGCTAGTGAAGCTCTTAATTTTTATGGGATTAAAGTTGATGGTTGTACAAATGTCAAATACATCCTCATGGATGTCAAATGATGGTCACATGAAAAATAAAATTAAGATCATCAAACTCTTGTGTTCCAATATGAGAGTGCCACTTGGTGGCTCTACAGAGCCTCACATGGCAAAATGAGAGCCATCTGAGTGTGATCTAGGATATTACTCATGATTGGTCCCTTTTGACATGTGTGACCCTTTTATTTTAATCTTCAAATGTGGGAGTGATTTTTGGTAGCTCCATGGGCCTCCTAAAGCTTTTGACTTTTCAATGATGTCTTTTCTCCATCTGATCTTTAGTTCATGACAAAGTGAGAATCCTTGATCATGATTCAAGAAATCGAACATGATTGGTTTATAGGATCAAGTGCTCAATTTTGTCAGGATTTATTCATTCTATTGGATTATAAGGATGCGAGGAAGCATGGATCATTGGATCTGTAAGATGTATGATATTTAAATGAGACTCAGGATGAAATAATACTTATGCTAAAGCATTTAGGCTAAGGTTTTGTTTATACTAATAAATACGAATATGGCCTTAACAATAAAGATTTAGGCTAAGTAGGAAATAATACAAGGGACCACACTATAAAATATAAAGGGACCCTGTTAGGAAAATTAAAAAGGACACTTAACATAAAATTTGGGCTATGTTAAAAAATAAGGACCCTGCCAACATAACATTAGACCATGCTAGAGGTATTAGGAAACATAAGGGGGAAAATAAAAGGGACCAATGCATATTTTTAGGTTAAGGTTTGGTTGTCTTAAAAATAAAAACCATAAACATTAACATAAAAATTGGGCTTGAGTCTAACATTAAATTTGAAATATTCCCACCAATTTATTCCCTCCAAATTCAAATTTGAACTTGGACTAAGGGTTTATGCCAATATTTTAGAACATGAATCTACTAGTAAGGGCTCCATGAAACCTATAACTTAAAGTCATGAAGACAAATTAGTAACAATGTTAGTAAAGCTTAAAGTAAAACATAACTTAGTAAGCCAATCTTATCAAAGTGGATGATCTTCAAATTCTAATAATGTTCAAAATAGGCCATGCTTTTATGTTTAATATTCAAAGTATCTCAAGGGTCCCAATTTTCAAAAATGGGGGGGGGGGGGTGCGAGGTATGTTCACCTTAGCAAATGATGACTTCTAGGGGAAACATAGCATTATGTTACAACCTAGAGACTCTAGTTTAGATAAAAAACTAAGGCATCATTCCATTTGATCAATGTCATCATCTAGATCATTTTATGGTTGAAACACACCTTACACTTGTAAAATTAAGATCAAACATTAATACATAGCCATGTTATGTATGTGCTTTGATTCTACTTACTATTTGCATGGGCTTTAGGAGACAACTTCCAAGTTTGATATCTTTAATCATTAACACTAACTTGTAGCATGCTTAGATATTCATTTAGAATTATGCTTCTTGTTTAGGGAAGGCTTAGGCATTGCTCTACTATTAGCCAAGTGTCCATAACCCTGATAGATATGCCTTTATCTCCACTCAAGGCCTTACTACACTTCTAGCAAACCATCCATAGCCTCGATAGAGATTACTAAGATCACTTATGCTTAATTTTTTTAATTTTTTATTACATTATCATTGTTTTGTATTTTTTATATCTTTTATGCTTTCCGCAAGGTTGGGAACAAGGGTATCCAAGTTTAAGGATTTGGTCAAGTGTTTGACTCTTAGAGAATCACCTATGATTGCAACCATTGTCCCATGCAAGGATGTTTGTGCTTAAATAAATTAAGCTTTCATCCTATAAATGAAAAATTTTATTAAAACCAAATTTAGGTAAAGACAATTTTCAATTTTTCATAAAATAGTTAACCTATTAATTATTCTTTACCAATTTATTCAAATCACAATATTAAGCCAATATTTCATATCCATGGTTAGAACATGTATTAGGTTCATACCGTCATTCTTAAATCTTGGGATTTCAAGCAAAATAAATAAACTTTGAGCTTAGAGTTGTCCAAAATGACTTATTGGAATCAAATAACAAGGCAAGAAAAATAGACACACAATAGCATAACGAGAAATAAAAGCAAAGAAAATAAACATATACATGCTTATATACAAATAAGGGATATGAAGGAAAGAGATTAAAGGAACTAACTAGCCTACGTACACTAAATCTAACCATCTTATAGTTTACTCCATAATGACCTTATGAGGAGTTATAGAGAACTAAATCTTGAAGTACTACCCATTAGTTGGCAGTGTGAACTCTACTCATTGTATATTGTTGAGTTTAAAGGTGTTGTTTCCTAGTGTATATATAAACTGATATGGGCCTATCGACAAAGGTGTGAACTTATCATGTTTTACCTTAGGATTAGATGCTTTGTCCTAAAGAAAAAATAAATCCCCTTGTCTAAACACATTGATCTTTGATATTTTATCAAACCATCTCTTCACTATGGTTTTATGTCTATTAAAATTAGCAAAGGCTTTCTCCCTTACATCATCCATCTAAATAGTGTATAACAATCTTAAATTTTCAAGATCCTATCTTTATTCCATATATTATTTCATGAATTTATACATGGGTAGCTTAAGAGTGATAAGAAACATGGGTTCTTGGCCATACACCAATAGAAAATGTGATTCCTTTAAGTCTTTGTTGATCCTTATCCTAACTGTCTATAATGCATACTTGAGTAGCTTATGCCAATTCTTGGGCTTGTCTAAAATAGACTTATTGATTATTTTTATCAATATTTTATTGGTAGACTTAGAGACTACATTTCCTTGGAGATAATGATTGGGTGAAAACTTCAGACAACTACCATTATCATGCGCCCATTCAATCATCTCTATGGATGTAAATGTAGACCCATTATCACACAGTCAAAAAACTAGAGTTTCAAATCTAGTACAAATATTCTCTTTTAAGAAATTGATCACTTATTTCATCCTATATTATTTAGTGGTTATATATTTATCCTACCTTGTGTAATAATTTGTGGTAGTTAGGATGAATTCTTTGCCTTCAAATGAATTATGGTTGATAACCCCTATAAAGTCCAACGCCCATTATGTAAAGGGTTTATCAACCATAACTAGTTACAAAGGCATTGTTGCCTTAGGCTCCTTGGTGTTAAAGATTTGGCAAGAGTGGCATTCCTTTACATGCTTATGAGCATCTTTGAAAATATTTGGCTAATAGTAGCTAGCTCTAAAGATTTTATGTGTAGTATTCTTCATAGATGGGTGTCCATTTCCAAACTTCTCATGAAAGGTTCTCATGATTTGGGCAGCTTCTTCTTTTGAGACACACCTCATGTAGACTCCTTCAGAGTTATATCTATATAAGACCCCATTCATGATTAAATAATGGGCTACTTTGAGCCACAAGGCCCTCTTTTACTCCCTTGCCAATCTTGTAGGAAAGGTACCATTAATTAATAAATGGATAATGGAATCATACCACTCATTAGCTTGAAAGTTCTATTGGTCAACTTGCATAATACTTAGTTTAGGGTTGGTATTAACAATCATTTGGATTAGACCTTAGCACCTTGCCAATTTTTCCATTTTCATTTCTATGTTATACTCTTGTAAAACAAACATCCATTTACCTCTACATTGTCCCAACTAATTTTGGCTTACCATAAGTTTGGTGACAAGGTTAGGTAAAATAACATGTACCTTATTTCTAAGGATATAATGCCTAGATTTATTTACTACCTTAACCAATGCATATTCTTGTTTATCAATCAATGAATAATTCAATTCAGCATTTTTGAAGTTACTACTCATAAAATCTATTGGGTGATCACCACCATAAAATTTCTCAGTTAAAACTATAACCTTAGTATGGTCAAATGGAAAAGAATAGAGATAAAAGTACTTTGAAAAGTTAAGAATGGAGCCTGGCTAATTTCTTCCTTGATGTGACTAAATGTCTTCATGGATTCTTCATTCCATGAGACCTTGGCATCCTTCTTCAGCATGTCATTTAATGGTTTGAAAATCTCTGTAAAGCCAGAAATGAACTTCCTTACAAATTGTATCTTACCAAATAATGATTTTAACTCTTTTATATTTTTTGGAGGCTCTATCTTTGATACAATTACCACTCTCTCAAGATCTATAAAGATCCCATATTTTGTTATTACAGGACCTATTAATTTTCCTTCAGTAACAAAAAATATACTTTTATTTAGGTTTAAGGAGAATCTATACCTTCTGCATCTCTCAAATAATTGTTATAAATGCATAAAGTGATTTTCCCTTTTTTTAAAAAAAAACTATTATATCATCCATATATATAATGATGTACTTACCTATCAGTACTTGGAAGGCATGGTCCATGGCCCACTAAAAAGTAGCTCTTTCATTTATTATCCCAAAAATCATTCTCTTGTATGCAAAGGTCCCCTAATTATTGGTTAAAGTTATTTTCATCCTATCTTCTTTGTTAGCCAATACCTGGTTATATCTTGAAAAGCCATCAATAAAAAACATCATGGCTAAACCTAAAATAACATGTATAACTTGGTCAGGAAAAGGAATAGGATAGTTATCCCTTTTAGATTCTTTATTAAAATTCTTAAAATTAATACACAGTCTGATCTCACCATTATTCTTATTGACTAGCACTAAATTAGCCACCCAGGTAGAATGCCTGATGGGAAACACTATTATAACATCTAGCATTCTTAAAACCTCTTTGAAGATCATTGGTTTCAAGACAGGGTTCATAGGACTTTGTTTCTGCCTGAAGGGTTTAAAATTTTGTTTAAGTGGAATGGTTTGAGTGATGAATTTTAGATCATATATTTTTAATTCATCATAAGACCATGCTATGACATATTTTTACTATGTTAGTAGCTCCTTGGCCTTCTTATTCTCAATGTTTGTGAATGGGTTTCTAATATTTACAAACTGGGGTTGATTTTTGGGTCCAAGATCAATAACACTATAGTCCTTCCTACTTACTATGGGAACCATAGAAACCTTAGCTAGCTTATCCTAATAAAACAATATTTGTAAAGTGATCATCCCCTTAGGGATATTATTATCATTCAACTGAATGACTTTACCATCAAATATGTCCTCCTTACATGCATTTTCATTAGTCTCATCAATAATATGAGTCTCAAATGCTCCAAAATTGGTCATGAAATCTATTATCTATTGATTGTCACTAAATAATTGAAAATGATTTTCATTGTCAGGCATTGAAGGATAAAACATTATCTCAATGTTGACGTTTGGGAGTCTTGGTTGGGCATAATATTGGCTATAATAGATGCCAACCCATTAGTAGCTCGGTTCTCTTCTCTTGGGATAGAAACAATACTAAAAGTGTTAAAATACTTAATTAGATCCCAGACCCTAAATTTATACCTCTTAAGGTATAAGATTTTTCATTGATATTTGCTTCTCACTTGGTTGACTACTAATTTTGAATCCCATAGACTAGTAGTTCTTTGACTTTATTTTTTATAGTAAATTGCAAACCTACGACAAGTGCCTCATATTCAACAAGATTGTTAGTGAAAAGGAATTAGAACCTATAGAAAGCATGGTATTTCTTACCAATAGGATCAATAAGGAAAATACCAACCCCAAATCTATCTTTACATCTACCACCATCAAAATATAATTCTTATAGCCCAATAACAAGATGATTATTTTTAAGATCACATACCTTTCCAATTTCTAGAGTAAAAACCCCTAAGTCTGAGTGAAGTATATTGACCCTTTCATTCACAACATTGTACTCAGTGGTCATAAACTTCACCCTTAGCTCTCTTTCAACCCTCATCTAGTTTGAAACTCCCTTCTAAGGTAGCCATAAATGTGAACAATATGTGGACATGTAGCCATTCAGAGCTTTGGTCCATTCCCTGCTCAAAAGCAATCCATATGCATCAAGAATGTCAACAACCTAAATATAAATAAACTATTATACTCTAGACTCAAAGGTTAATTACATGTGAACATTTAATAACTCTCCAACAAGCTTAACTCTATATTTTTCTAATTGGGTGACAACCTTATCAGACTTAATTGGTGTTAAGCCAAGTTGTTTGCATATACCTACTAGCATGATATTGGTAGATGTACCAAAATATAATAAATAATTGTGTAAATTCTTACCAAACACCCTAACTATGATTAGGAAAGGAGGAGATTCTACCTTAGCTTTGTGCACAGTCACATTAGCATTGTCAGCCTTAGGTGGTTTGTTGGACTTCTTCAATAATGATTCTATCAAGAGGTCTATTTTCTCTATGATCTATGTCAATTCATGTAATGTGATATATTTAATTTGATTCATATCTTCATCTATATCATATCTAGTTTTATTAGAAGAACTAGGAACATCAGCATTAGGCTTATAGGTACTCCCTTTAGGTGGTTCTAGATTATTGCTTCAAAAAGTGTCTGGAGGAGTTCCAAAGTTATTTGGAGGCATTAAAGTAGTCAATGGCTACCTCTAATCTCAATTCCTCAAGGGATAATCTGTCCTAAAGAATTGTTGGAAGCCCTATATCTCCTTAAGGACATCATCAGGTTTGTTCTCTTCTTAAAAATGGAAATCAAAGGTGTCCACCATGTTGACCTGATCAGATGATTTAGATCCATAGGTACTTACATTAGTATCATTGTGAGGGACCACTTAAAATCTATCCAAATCCTCTAGAAAATATCCAAAAGATTTAGAAAACTTAATGAAATTAATATCCCTATGCTTGGTTGTCTAGTGTACTCTACAATAATCAGGGAAACTAATGTTGGTAAGACTAATGTTCCTAGTCATATTGTTAGAATATGGTTCATTAGCCTTGTTATTGTGGAAAATATCATTATAAAACCTATTATATAGCCTCTTAAACCTTTGAAATGAGAAGTTTCATCTAGATATTTCTCCAGTATTACCTACTTATTTTTACAACTGAAAGAAATCGATGATTAATTTTTGGACCATTTTTAACATAGACTCATTCTCATTCTTGAGGGTTTTAGAATTGTGTACTTGGTTATTGTTAGCACCAATAGTTGATACTAAATATTTCTTATCATTTTCACTGAATCCATTAGTATCAGGATGACTCAAGAATCCTATGTTCTAATTCAGAGCAGCATGACTCAAGGGTAATTGATTAAGATTTGGGAGTTGGATCAAGGTTGGAATATTCTAGTTATTGGGGAAGATGTTTAGAATGGGCATATATGGTTTGATATTTGGGACATGGTAGGGCATTTTTTCCTGGGGATACATTTGATCATTGATGATCACTACTTCCTAATAATCCTTTGCTAATGATGTTACAACTAGAATAGACCTTTTAGAAAATACAAAATTCATGGTATCTTATGCATCCTTATAGATTTATAGAGCTAAAACATCATCAATTTTATAAGGTTTTATGGTCTTACTATACATTTTATTGAATCTAGCATTAAAGGATCTTATGGGATCACTTGCATCCCTTATGATGGTGGTGAATTGATGATATATGACACATGAACTAATAATTTTATGAAACTAGTCTATGAAAACATTAGTAAAACCATCCTATCTAGTAATATAATTGTTAATCAAATTTAAAAACCATTTGTAAGAAGCATCCTTAAAATTAAAGGTAAAAAACATACATGCTACATCTTCATGTTTTACTTTTAGTAACCTCAAACAAACTTTAAAATATTTTATGTTCTCTTCAATAGTCATAATACCATTTGAACTAAATGTAGGCAAATACTTTTTCATGGTTAAATGGGAGATCATGCACCACACCTAGCACATTAATTGAATATTCTCCCAACCAAGCCATACTTCAAAGAATATTGAAGGCATATTTACCTTGAAGAGGTGAGGTTCGAAAACATTTTAAATTTCTATGCCTCCCTTCATCTTGCCTAGTTTTCCTATGGACTTCAATCTTGAGTAAAGGCTCCCTTATCTCTTAGTGTGATCTTTTTCTAGTCCTAGATAATTCCAATTGAATATTGAAGATACTATTTAAGATAGGATGTGTCAAATTAATCTTTATAAAGAACAAGAATTAAACCTACACATTGAGCTCATTTTCCAAAGATTATATAAATAATGGTAAAGGATGTGAATCTTTGACTAAACTAGCTCAAAGAAATGTTTAATTATGTAAATACGACTAATCTTTACCCTTTTAAGCTCATATAAACTAAAATAAATGAAATATGTATCAAAATTTGATAAAAATAATTCATCCTAACCTCAAATAATATGGATTTTCAAATCTCAAGTTATATTTACCAAGATCAAGCATCAAACCTTAAATAACATTGATTTTTGTCTAAAATAAGCACAAAGATATGTCACAGAACACAAAGATCCATGATATTTACACTTATAAGCTAATAACTACTCAAAGGTGCAAAGATAACATCAATCTTAGATCAGAACACACTAATACTAATAAAGATTCAAGCAATTCATAGAGTTGATCCTACTTCTAGTGCCAATGGGGACTTGTTGATGCGTTTCATTGTATCACAGGTGTCCTTATTGTTCAAGAAAACTTCTGATTTTAGAATTCTAGGAATTCATAACATGAATAGAAGGTTTTGGTAACTTGCGCTACCTATGGTGAAATAGAGGTAGAACAATGATAATCTATTCCAAAAAAATTATATTGATTGATAGTTAGGAGCCATCATGGAAAAAGTATTTGTAGATTGTAAGTATCTATGTTAATGTTAATGAATTATGATCAAATCTTAAACTAACAATTATTCTAAATGGATATTTATAATGAAGTCTAAACTAAAGTGATCTAGATTAAAAAAGGAGAGAAAGATAAGGGTAAGGTAGAAAGAGAACATGTGATTGTTGATCCTTACCTCAACTATCATGACAAAATTTCAATTATAAATGAACCTATATTTAACCATTATATGATAAAAAATAGGATAAGTGCATATTTCACCATACATCAGGAAAATTTCTAAAGATATTATGAAATTATACAAGTAATAATTGGATTCTACTTTAAAGATTTGTTACCAAACTCAAATAGCATTAGCACATCTGAATATAGAATAAATGAAGTAAAGCAAAATCAGTATCCTTCAAATAATCTAACATTATTATAAATTAGCAACCCTGTATCACAAATGCAAATACAAAATTCATGGAACTATTCAAATTAAAGCCTAGGACCAACAATTGAGAGAGGCTACATTAACAACATGAAGCAAAGCAAAATCAATATCCTTCAACTAATCTAACATAAGTATAAATTAGAAACCCTGTATCACAAATGCAAATTCAAAATTCATGAAAATATTAAAATTAAAGCTTAGGACCAAAAATTGGGAGAAATCTACATTAACAATTGACACATCAGCTTTAGATAATCTTTATAGAATTTTTTGATAGTATTAATTACTCAAAAGTATATAATTTTGATCAAAAATATCTCCCTTTACAAGATGGTACTACTACCTTTTATAGAAAGACAAGATAGTATATCAGTCAGTTATGAGATACAAATGTACAAAAGATAAGGACTACTATGCTTTTCCAAAAAGTTCTTGAATACACTTGCTTTTCAAAACTAGACTTACCTAGAGGAAAATATGCTAACAAACTATCATATGCCTTTAAAAAAGAATAATCCTATTTCAAATATTACAATGCCTTTACAAAAAATAATATTAATTAATTAGTGGGCCCATTACCAAAGGTTACCCTTGTTACTCTTAAAGAAGCTCCATAGCCCTTTTATTTTATTCCTTGACAAGTTCTAAATCCATAGCTAACTTAAGAAATCATACATCTTCTTGGTTAGCTAATTCCCCAAAATCTCTGTCATCCCTTGCCATTGATTATTTAATACTCCTAGATTCTAAAATTTTAGCTTTGGTAGTGAAGATCATGCCCAAAAGTTTGTTTTTGTCATTGCCTAATTTACCTTGGCTTTTATCTTTTACTTCCTACATCACCAAAGTGACTCTAAGATTATATTCTACATCATCAATAATTTCTTTGGCTATAGTCCTTTCAGGATTAGCCATCATGGTTCCAAGGAGTTGTTTAATCCTAGTAATCAAATCTTCATCATCCTTTAAAATTCTATCTAGACCTATGAACCAAGTACTTAAGCTTTAGATATTATCTACCATTATCCCCAATATAACTTTTAGTTGGGCCAGACTAATGTTTTTAACTTAGAAATTCTAATCCTAATTAGTATGCTTATAATATCTCTTACTTTGGCCTCTACTTCTTGTCTCTTTATTACCAATCCTTTATACACCTCACTCTACTGGATCAAGGGCAATCATATCCAAGTATTCCACTAGGGATCCTAGTCTGTCAGGAGGGGCTGAAGATGAATGTCCCTAGCCAAGTCTCTCTTCCAACTTCTCCTTACTAGTGGCTTGTACAATTTGTGTTTGGGCATATGGTAGTTTCATGTAGGGTTTTTCTTGAGGTGGCTTATAAGGTCTAGGTAGTAAATTATACTAAAGAGGGTGCATTTACCATATGTTCCTTAGTTATTTATCATCACTAGTCAGTCTATGTACAAGTTTAATATTGTGCTTTTTGAACTTGGCTAGTACATATTCAAAATTGTCACCCTGAATGTGGAGAGTGTCATAAGGACTGAGATGATGCTCAAAGACTAGCTTGGGAAGCTATTTAATCTTCAAATTCTTTTCCACTACATCAATGGGATCCTAATACCCGAGGTCATCCAATTTAAACACGAAGGGATCTTTGTGCCTAGCCATGGTGTTCACCAACTTCCAATCCTACAAAATGTTTCTTCTAATTATCAAAGGAAAGGGATGGGATACAATTTCCTATTCTTCTATCTTGTTAGGAATATAGATAGGTAGCCTATAGGGTTGGGTCAAAATTCCCTTAATTATGATTATAGTATAATCTGGGTAACACTATATATCTCCCATCAGCGCCACATATTTATTAAGCAAGGGGCTAACCCTAGGCATATGAGACCCTATAATGGCTTCTAGAAAATTAGAATAGATACAATCATAGATGAATTGTATGTTGTGTCTATACTTAAAGATGCGTATCTTTGAGTAGTGGTGGGAGATGGTGTTTATGCCCTCAAGGGACTAGTTTTTAATGTTGGGGTTCTTGGTATAAGCTAGCAGGTCATCCAAAAAATAAGACATCATGAAGAACTATCTTCTTGTCTTCCTCTTGATGGCTTTAAATGTTTTCCTGGGTGAACGTTGAGCATGTCCCCAAGTAGAGGAGTGATCCCTTTCTCTATGATAATGTAGACATAATGCATCCAACTCTTATTATCATATGTGGTTATAAGGGCTCTATATATTTTATTTAATAGGGTCATGATTACCCTGTGCTAGACAATTGGGATTCTTGCCTCAAAGTCTTAAAATTCATGGTTCCCTTAAAGCAGCCATGGCCTAAGGATGGTATCTAAGTCATTCTTACTTTTCCATTCCTTGATTGAGGGTAGGTCCACATGGGGTTTTGGGATCTTATAGTACCTCTCAAAGGCCTATGGGGAACTATACACCACTCTATTATAGCTTCCCTCATAGATGATCCAATCATTATAAATTCTATAGTCTACAAAAATTGGAGTTAGGATATCAATGCAATGAAGTACCTATTGTTTAGCAGCAACATGATGGAGGTTGGGAATTTGAATGGAAACATGGTATATTATATTTTGCTAATGGTAAAAATCCTCTGCTCTTCCTTGGTAATGGTTTGCATCTCCTCTACAATTTAGAAGAGCTCAGACCAATTCTTATTGCCATTGTTTAGGGTTGCAGTGTTCAGTTCAGTATCTTTGAAAACTCTTCTTTCATTATATGTAGACAAATACAAATCTATCTCATCTCTTAATTGCTACCTTTGATTTGTCATGGCTTATACACTTATAAATTATTCAAAAATGGATGGTAATTGATCTCTATGCTAATATTTTGTGCTTAAAACATAATTAAGCTTCTTTCAAATCTACTAAAATCAACTAGGTTCACTTAGGGTCACTTTTATGTAAGGTTTAGGGCTTTGAAGCTATAATGGTGGTAGTTCATCTAGAATTTGACTCATATGTGCTTTAGATTTGATTTGGACCTTTGTCATTATATATTTGCATTTTTAGGCACACAATATCTCTTTTTTTGTCATTTTCTAATTGCATGGCACTTATGTGGCATCATTCTAGAGCATTTCATGAAATTTTTCATAAATGACTTTGAAACACTAGTCACTAGCATTTAAAAATACATTTTTGCTTCTTGTCATTGGATCAATATCCTTGGTTCAGTGTGGGCCTTTGATTGTGATCTAGGCCCTCACTAGTAATTGGTTCCCTTTTATACTAGGCCCTATAGTTATGCCTCTTGGCACCTCTATGAGACTTTTGAGCTCTGGCACTTTTATCAGTCATGCATTGAATGCATGTCTACCATGCATCAATCCCATAGGATCTTAGATCTCTATTGGAAATTAATCAATGTCTTCACACCATTGGATCATCCTCCATGATGAAGTGTGAGTCATAGGATCTGCAAAGATGTATGAGCTTTAATCAACACATTATTAATGTAGGGACTTAACTTTAAATATCTTAGGATAAGGTTTATTTCATGTTTATTAAACACCAAATAAACTTTAGACTAAATATTTTATGCTAAGTTTTTGGGATTTAAACAAAGGGGCTGATGGATAAATATTTTAAACCAAAATTTACATTGTGTCTAATATGTTAAGCTCTTAGAATATGTCTAAAAGGGGCTCAAAGTGATATAAGGAATGAGTGTTAAATTTTGATATATAACTTAATTGTATTAATAAACACAATAAAATCCTCTATTAAAAGCATTTGAGCTAAGTTTCATGTCACAAGGACCATTTAAAACAAGACTTAGTATAAGTATCTAACCTAAGGTTCACAGTATTCAAATAATGTAATGGGGACCTTATGATATAGACTTAGACTAAATATATTTATGCATATACTTAGACTATGAGGTCATTTCAATATTTGTAGTGAAAATATTTCAAGTGTTTGAACATCCTCTTAGGGATTACATATGTCTGCTAGTAATTTTTTAGATTTTTAGCAACATGTTGGAGTCTAACTTGGTCCTGAGCAAAATAATCCATTAACTTAGATATGATGGCCTCAATAATGACAAATACATCCTCATAGACATCAAATAATTATCATGTGAACATCAAATTTAAGCTAGTAGAGTTCTTAGTTTTGATGGGATTAAAGATAATGGTTGTATGGATGTCAAGTACATCTTTGTGGATGTCAAATGACAATCACATGAATGTCAAATTTAAGTTCATCAAACTCTTGTGTTTCAATATAAGAGTGTCATTTTTCAAATATGCAAGGCTTCCCAAGATCTCATACTTAATTCATTTGATTTGATTAAAAATCATGGTGAAGCGAGAGCCATTTGATCATGATTCAGAAGCTTACTCGTGATTGGTCCCTTCTAACATATGGGACCCTTTACTTTTATTCTTTGAATGTAGGAGTGCCACATGACAACTTTATGGGCCTCTTAAGGATTTTAAATTTTTAATGATGTATTTTCTCTTTTTGATCTTCAGTCCTTAAGGAAGTGAGAATCACTGATCATGATCTAAGTGCTTAAATGCAATTGGTTTGTAGGACTAAGTACTCAATTTTTTTATATTTATTCATTCCATTAGATTAAAATGCCATGAGGAAGCGTAGATCATTGGATCTGCAATATGCATAATATTTAAGTGATAGATGGGATGGCATAATAGTTAAGCTAAAGCATTTAGGCTAAGGTTTTACTTGCATTAATAAATAGAAATGGGGCCTTAATACTAAATCTTTAGGGTAAGTATGAAATAATACACAGGACCATGCTATAAAATATAAAGGGACGCTATTAGGAAAGTTAAAAGGGACCCTTAACATAAAAATTGGGCTACGTTACAAAATAAAAATGATCGTGCCAACATAACATTGGACCATGTTAGAGTTATTAGGAAACATAAGGAGGAAAATAAAATGCACCAAGGCATATTTTTAGGTTGAGGTTTGGTTGTGTTAAGAAAAACATGATCAAGCCTTCACATAAAAATTGGACTTGAGTCCAAAAATAAATTAAAAATGTTCTTGCCAATTTTTTCCCACCAAATTCATATTTGAACTTGGATAAAGGGTTTATGCCAGCATTTTAGAACATGAATCTACTAGCAAGGGTTCCATGAAAACTATAACTTAAATACATGAAGATAAATCATTAGAAATGTTAGGAAATCTTAAAGCAAAACAAAACTCAGCAAGCTAGTCTTATCAAAGTGGATGATCTTCAAATTCTAATAATGTTTAAAATAGGCCATGCTTTCAAGTTTAAGCTTCAAAATATCTCAAGGATCCCAATTTTCAAAAATGGGAAGGGGTATATTGACCTCAACATGACTCATGATTATTTCAATGGTGGGTTGAATGATAAATGGAAAAGGGCTATGAGGGAATGAATGAGGTGGACTTATAGGATCAAACTTAGGACGTGATTCAACTGGTTGAGAAGGATATGGATAATAAATTGGGTTGTATGATTTTGAATCATGAAGAGAGCTATGATAATATTCAACAATAGGAATTTCAATAAAAATATCTTATAATTACTAGAATCTTGATAGCCAATATAGTATTTTGCTGCTACACTTTATTCTTTAACAGACCTCTAAACTTGTCTACTCATTTATTGATGAACACTTAAGGGTGAGACAAGTTTCTTTGATGAATCATATTTGAAGGATGACCTCAATCCTTTCATCATTGTAAATAAAAGAACCCTCAAAGCTGAAATTTTTTGAAGCAAGCACTAATCTTCCTTGGAAACTAAATAATGTTTTAAACTCACCACTACAAGCAAACATCTAGAATATAACCATTGAAAAACTTGAAGTGATACATAATAAAACCATATCTTTCTAAAATTAGTGATGATGTATGAAAGAAAAGACAAAAAACATTCTAGATTCATGTTTAAAAAGGGGAAACCACCTCAAAACATGACAAATTTATAGGTCTTTGTAATAAACTTAGTAGATGTCAATTTATCAATTTTTTGAAATTCCTAGCACATCCCCAGTGGAGTGTTACAATATTGATGACCATGATAATAAAGTATACCAAAATAACCCCAACTTTAAAAATAATGAGAAAGTATGAATAAACTTATTCTAAAAATGCAGCTAAGATTACTTATAATAAAATAGTGGTAGAGAATTTTTTTCAAACCTGAACTTATGCAATTAGATATCTATAAGAGTCCCACAACAACACAAGTGACCAGGATTTGATTCTAATCACTGGAAATGATACCAACAAGGTTTTGGTTCCCAGTTACACACCTCTTATGCTCAGCCTTACACACTTGAAGAAAATGGTGAAAAATATGAAAAACCCACTAGTATGTCACTATAGAAGGGAAGAATTTGTCATCTTTAATGGACCAAATGCATAAAATGACTGAGAGGAACCAACAAAGAGTTTGGTCATCTCCCTACTATTTCTCCCTCTACCTGAACCAAGGTGAGATAGCCTATGGGGTATCTTGCTCACATGGAGAGATTCTATAATTCAACCTCCATGGGGATTTTTAGCACAACAAAACACAAATATGAATAGAACACAACCAAAATTATTCACTCCACCTAGGAAGGGTTGTCACATGGAATGAAAAAATGCACTAGATCACATACAAGCTACTAAAAATAGATGGGAAAGTGACTGCAACTTTCATTCTAAATAATTTTCAACAACATGGATTGAATGTAAAACCAATGTGTTGGGTCTTTAAAGCACAAACTGCAAACACATGTTAAGTACACAATATTTTATGCATATGCAAGTAAACAATACTTAATATATGTGAAGGCATGCATTATTTGTAGGGTAGGATAGGGTAGCACAATTTGATTTTTTTTATAAAAAATAGAGGGTGGTGTGTTGGTGGTTTTCAAACAATAGGGTTTCTTTCAACATTCATGACATCACCTATTGCAAAGATGTAATAATACTAACTTACAAGCTAAGGGGAACTATTAGGAGTGCTTTCCATCCATTGGTGTTAATAGAATGTAAACACCCAAATGATCCTTGAAACCCTAGAGCATATAGTGGAATTAGAATCCAAAATACTTTTCCCTATTAAATATAAGAACCTAGGGTGTCCTTAAGAGGTATTCAAAATGCAAAAAGGGGTTTATAACCCAGATCTATGCCCAAGATGATAACCATACATAAGCACAAAACTAGATATCCAATTAGCATAACATGTAAAATATATCATTACATTTCATTAACAAGAAAAAAGTATGAACCATAGGTATTTTCCATTATCTTGAAAGAAAATTTGACATATGTCAATGTTTCAAAATACTACCATGGGGAAAATCATGGAAGATTTACTCCATGTTGGACATAGGAGACATATACACATGATCTCATAGAATGCTAATGGTTATACAACTGCAACCACCTTAGAATGAGAGATAAAATGCATATAGTAGTGATCCCAAAATCTAGAAGAACCTATACTTAGAGAAAAAATCAAATGCCAACAACAACAACCAAAGAATAGAGGATAATATCTCTATTTATACACTTTTTCACCCTTTCTTTTCAAATTTGGAAATGGGGGTTGTATTTTGCATTTTCCAAAATTGTATTCAACACCCTAAAGTTTCACCAAGATGCTCCCACATGGAAAAATTCCTTTTCCACGCTTGGAATCGTCATTTATTTTCAATAAAAATCATTGCTCCAACTACCTCTACACGAAATGATGAAGATTTCATGCACATCCTTTGATTTCATGGCTGGAGATTCCTTCAAATGAGCTAGAAGGAGAATATTTATGGTGAAGGCTTATTAAACTATTCTTCTTTATGTTTAACTACCTAGAGATGCCCTTGACCACTTGACTTCATAGCTAGAACCTCCTAGATAGTTTTTCCTCCCTTTGTGCATGTCATGGAACAACTTGCTCTCACAATGATTTCCTAGAAATATTTTAGATACATTGCTATTCTGGTGATCTTCCTCTAATATCCCACCTTGGCCTTAAAAACCTAAAATTTCTCTCCCATGAAAAATCTTGGACAAGAACAAGAATAAAAAATGAAAAATAATTAGTTCCTTTCACCTTTTTTATTTTTGGGTTCAATTTATTTTCTCCAGTTTTACTTTTTTCACTTTTACTTTTTGAAAATTTGCTTTTCACACTTTATTTTTTTTGCAAACTTACTTTTTGCCCTTCTATAGGAAATTTTAGCCCCTTTTGAAATATTATAATTTAAAAATTATATAATTACAATTTTCACTCATAATTCCATTAGGAAGGTCCCTTTCCAAATTGCAGACTTGAAAATTGCAACATTGTAATTCACACTTGTAGTTCCCCTTAGGGAATCCATAACTCCAATAGTATTTTTAGCTTTTGAAAAGTAAACATTACATTTTTAGTTCTCATTTCACTCAAAATATAATTTTAGGTAATCCAAAACTTTAAATGCATTTTGCACTTTTGTAAAAGTGAAAATTGCACTTGAGTTTCTCGTTTCCTTGAAATACACCATTTAGGGAAATGGGAACTCTAATTTCAATTTGTAATTTTACAAATTTGAAAATGGATTTGAAAGTTCCATTTTCACTGGTACACTATGTTGACTAAGTTTGAATGGTGTAAATGGGAGATCTAGGTGTAATTTGTAATTTGTACAAGTGCAAAATTGCATTTCTCCTCAACATCTCCCTGAAGCTCCTTGAGTTGATTATTTTTCCATGCTTACATTGACTGGTGAGATTGAGAGAGTTGACCATAATTTTCATGCTAGATGTTGAGACCTTAATTTCTGTAAGTTTTTTTTACCCACATAGTATTCCAAGAGACCTTGGGAGTCACATCTACAATTTTTAGAACTTGCAAATTTTATTTTTTCAAAATTTTCACCCAAATTCATTTCCAGCCCCCTATTTCATAAATGTAACAATGTTGTAAAGGATATTATCAGAATCCAAGATATTTCCTCCATTTGGTGCTTCAACATAGAAATTTCTATTCTATTTACACAATGCATCCATATCTTGAAAATTCACAAAGGAAACCTTGATTGCCTTTACAAGCATAGACAAGACAAGATTAATAACATTTAGAGCTTTGAATTTCCTTATTGATGAAAACTTTGATGAAGGCTCTGAGCCTTGATTATTCCCACCATCTAGTCTTTGACATCTATAATTCCAAACTCTAAACCCCCTATGATGATCCTTTCATTGGGAAGTATACAATCCTTAAATCCACACATGCTAAAAACCAAATTTGGATTGTCCTTACTATAAAGACAAATAATTTTTTTTTCCCACTCCAATGTTGTGATAATACAAGGAATTATGTTCCTTATATTTCAAAAAACACTCCTCCCAATATCAACATCATGTTTTATTATCCTCATATGAGCATTTCAAGGCCAACACTTCTTATTATTGTAACCAACCTGTTTCCATTGTTTGGATTTAGAGGTTATGTAAGGTAGTGATGGATAAGATCCCTAAATAATAAGACAAAGATAAATACATAGAAACTCATTTTTATCATTAATGGGTACTCCCCTACGTCTGAGATTTACACATTATACTTTTGTGCCATAAATGTACACCAATTGTAATAGTTTTCAAGGATTTTATATAATTAAATCATAGGCTATTGAATGAGGATTGATATGAGTGTCTTGCTATGGAAAAATGGTTTTAATATCCTCCTTTATCATTTTTTATAGTGAGACTTATGTGAACACCATAATCAATTGTAATTCTCATCCCAGTATTCTATATTTCCAACATTAAATCCATGATCTTGGAGACCTTGCATTGCTTCCTTTTTGGTTGTAGGTGCACATCTTGGTATGGAAGGAATAACTTCTAATAAAATCATGTTTCCTATACATATTATTAATTTTTTCATCCATTTCTCCATACCTTGGTCCGTAGGGTCCATAGATGGAAACAGACATTACAATTTGCACTTTCCTAAGTGCAAAATGCACTTCACCTTCCTATTTTAGCTAACCTTCTGCTCTCTCTCTCTCTCTCTCTCTCTGGGATGTGAAACTATGGCAGAAACTTAAAATTATAAAATTGCATTTTTCACTTTGGTTTTCAATCTCTATCCTAATTGTTTTGCTCATGAACTTAGGGGTGTCATTTTAAAAATTTAACATTGCAGTTAATGTTATTGGTTCCACTAGGCTTTCTACACCCAAAATACCATTTTATCTTTATTTTTTCACTACCCAAATGCTGGTCAAACTTCAACCCCATTAAATTTAGTTGTGTTCTACCTCCTACACCTCTGATAGAATTCCAACCTATCAAATACAATTTCAAAATTACCTCCAACTAGTTAGATCATTGGTGGAATTCTATGCGCTCAAATGTAATTTGTTAAAATTAATTTTGACCATCGATATCACTGGAAAAACTCCATGGTGCCATTGGTAATTTATATCAATCAACTTGCAATCAACCTAAGAGACCTCTACAAAGATTTATTTTGGGACCCATGTGCCTTATAACACATTATTTTTTTATGTAATTAATTCCTTACCTCTCCACATAGATTGTGCATAGTTACTGTGTTAGATCTCTTTTCAGGCCATGTGGGCACTTCCATGTTAACACTACGCAGGTATGTACAATAAAACCCCTACTGATACATTTTTAATGTGGTAGACCCTTATGTGGTGTATATTTGTATTGGCTTTCAAAACATGTTGTGTTCTAATGTGGCTCTCCATATTGCATTCTTTCTTCAAAAGGTTGCATAAGTTCTTGGTGCTGACTCAAGTACCAACTCAACTTCTCCAATTTATGCATTGAACTTGGTCTTATATACCCATTTAACTCTTATGTTGTCTTTACCTTCAGGTAGATATATTAGTTCTCATGTTTCATTTCTTTTAATAGAATCTATCTCTTCATCCATAACCTTGATCAAATGATCTTCCTTAGATATTTATTCAAAATATTTAAGATACTGTGGTAATAAATGAATATTTGAATATAAACCTAAATTATATTTTCCTCAATCATAAATATCTTTCAAACTTTTGATTTTATCAACTCTATATCTTTATCTTAATAAGTCAAGTGTAAAATATGATTCATTACTTCTTTGTGAATTGGGAATAGGATGACTTGCATGGATTGACAATTCACCTTGTTTGAATTTGCTTTGATTTATTAGCTATCCTTAATTATATCATTTTAGATTTATTGTTGGAGTACTTGTTCCTTGATAACTTAGTTAACCACATTGCACATCTTGTTTAATGATTATTATTCTTATTGAGGTATAAGAGTTCTGATTGATCTATCACATGTTCCATCTTAATCTTCATATTACTTGAATTTAACATATCTATTGATAATTACCTTATTAGTAATGGGAAAGTACAACTTGTAAGATTTTGATTACTCACTAGAATAAATAAAACTACATTTTTCACATTTACCATTCATTTTTATTCTTATTTATTTTGGCATGTGCAATTGCCACACATCAAAAAACACTTAAGTGAGATACACTATGCTTCTTGTCACTCCATGCTTCCTATAGAATTTTATCCTTGACACTCTTTGTGGGACACTTGTTTAGAATATATATTGCACATGCTACTACTTCTGCCTATTATTCATTATACAAGTGTTTGGTTCTAGCCATATTTACGATTTTTATATTTTTCCTCTCTATAAAACTATTCTATTATGGTCTATATATTTTAGTAAACTAATTCTTAATTCCATGATTCTTGTAAAAAACTTAAATTCATTTGAATTTTATTCACCACCTTTATCTGACCTGAGTACCTTGATATATAGGCCACTATATTTTTAAACCATTGGTTTGAAATCTTTGAACATTTTTAAGACTTTAGAATTATAATTGAGAACATATATCTATGTTTTCATATAGAAATCATCAATGAAATATAGTAAATATAAACTTATTCCTAATGTTGGAGTTAGCATAATCCACATATATTAGTGTGAAGAAGCTTTAATGGTGCCCTTTATCTGTAAGAAACTTTTGGTAGAAAAATTTACTTGTGTTGTTATGTCAAAATATGACTCTCGCATGACTTTATTAGCTTATCAATTAGTTGTAATACTTTGACCATTTCAAATTTTTTAGTAACCCCATTCCTCCAAAATGAAGATATACGTACCTCAGATGCCATAACCATATATGATCTAAATCGAGTGCCTTATAATTTTCTTCAGACTCTTCTTGGCTTGACATTTCACTCTTAATTTGAACTAGGAACACTTAGTGCCTAGTCATCTCAACATTTAAAATCAATCAATCATTTTGAAATATGTCTAGTGTAGTGCATAAATTATCTTTAAATTATACTTTGTAACCTTTTTGTAGAAGCTTCCCAACACTCATGAGATTATGTTTCAAACTTGGCACAAAATAGATATTTGGAATATACTTTATTTCACCATCTTTTTGTAATAATGTTAATCACACCTTTTCCCATCACTGATACTTTATTATTATTATCTAGTTTGACTTATGACTTCACAAAACTATCTAAGCTTGAAAATGAATTTCTATTTCCTATCATATGATTATTGCTTCCACTATCTAAGAACTAAATATTAGTAAAGCTCTCTTGAGGAACATGAAATATAATGAATATGGACTCAAAATTCCTCTCAGATACATCTAAAAAGTATTAACTTTATTTATTGATAATTCTTTGCTTTTTTCTACACTTATATGCATAATGACCAAACTTTTTGTAATAGTAACACTAAACATTACATTTATCATACCTCTAAGATTGTTGTGTAAATTGATTATGCCCTCTAGAGCTTTGATTAATGAATTTTTGATCCATTTTTTCACCCTAACACTAAACATTATATTTATCGTACCTCTAAGAGTTTTGTATAAATTGAATGTGCACTCTGGAGTTGTGAGTATTGAATTTTTTATTTGTCTTTTCATCTTGATCTAGACTACTTCTTCCATATCTTTAATTGTTATTTCTGCCTCTACCTCTGAAGCTTTACCTTCCTCTTGTTCTACCTCCTCTTCCATTACCTTTGATAAATGAAACATGTAATTTAAAAGCATTCTCTAAATAGTAATTATTGTTACTATTCATTATGGATTCATGAGATAATAGAGACTCCATCAAGTCATCTACATAGAGTTGTGTAAGAGTTTTAGATTCTTCAATAGTTATAATAATAAAATCAAACTTTGCATGAAGTTTTTATACAACTTTCTAATAAGGTATTTTTGATTAACAACATTCATATATTGACTCAAAACTTGGTCTACGGACTTTCAATATTTCATCTGTAGATTCTCAAAACTTCTCTAGAGAGACTATAATTTAGCTACTTTACCTTAGTGGTTCCTTGAAAAGTTTTTTATAGTATATCCCATGCCCTCTTAGACCTATTCATTTCTATAATCTTAGGGAAGATAGTCTCATCCATTTCTTGTTAAATAAAAAATAGGGATTTTGTATCTTTCTTCTTTTTTTTCTTATGTTGGTCCTTTTTTGCTTGTGTCAAACCCTAATAAGATACTTATAAAATAATGTTACACTACATCCCATACATCCCACTAAATAAAAAATATGGCTCTTGTATCCACTACATCTCATACATCCTATGAACAAAATAATGTTTTTATTTTTATAAATAAAAAATAAAAAAAATTTACCTATAAAAATTAGAATTTGGGGTTGTGTCACACTATTGTTTCCTACTATGATTTGCTACAACAGATCTACTTTGAATCTCTCCTTCATGACAATTATGGGGAAGAAGGTTAAAGACTACTGGAAAGTATAAGGGAGTTTGGGAAATTGGAGAGTAGTATAGAAGAATACAATGAACTATGGTTTCCCCATTGAGAAAAAGATGTTGCTCGAGAGAATTTTGGTGAAATGTATGGTGGTCTACTCTACTATTGAAGATGAGATCATATAGATGACAGTAAAATTTGGTTCTTATTTAGCCATGGAAGTATATAGAAATCTCTCTATTAAAAAGAAGTCATATTGGCTAATGAACCTATGCTGGAATTATGCTATATTGCCCAAATCTAGAGCCTTCACATGGCTCACACTGCATAGTAAAATATTGATAGGAGATAGGATAAAGAGATTGGGGATCGGTTCTAATTTCAAATGTGTTCTATGTGGGGAAGGGGAAGAAAACATGGATCACCTACTTCTTCTTTTCCCTTTTAGTAGAGAATGTTGGTTTTGGTTCTTAAGGAAAATTAATTAGATGTCTCATTTTTCTAGCACATTGCTATCAATGTTCAAAATTGGCCAAAGCTATTTTAAAAATGTAAGTTTCCTTGTCTTAAGGATGTAGGTTCATCGTTAATCATTTAGCACATTTGGTGAGAAAGAAATTTTAGATTATTGAGAAAAGAAGCCAATTCATGCCAATCCATTTGTGTCAAGCTTGACGAGGCTATTTCAGAGATGGTAATTTCCAAAATTAATACATCCTACAATGATTTTCCTGCATGGTTAGGATAGGATGAGATCATTTTTAAGAATTGGTCTCTGTTAATGCTGATTGGCAGGAGAGTTTTAGACTCGACAAGTGGTAATGGTGTCTTGAGAGAAAAGATTAAATGGATCCCCCCTTCTCTAAATTTTGGAAAGCTTAACTTTGATGGTATGTGTAGGGGGAATTTAGGTGAGTCAGGGACTAGATGTGTTATAGGAAAGAGTGAAGGAAGCCTCCTGGTGGTTAAAATGACTAAAATTCCAAAGGGATTTAACAATGAGGCAGAGGCTTGGGCATTGATTCGTGGGCTCTAGTTGGTGGTTAATTATGGAATTAGAAATATTTGGATTGAGGGTGATTCACAGGTCATTTTAAATGATTTGGAGGATAAAGGATTAGATAATTGGAAGATTAACTATATCATCTAACAAGCAATAGTTTTACTAGATCTATTTGATAATTTCTTTATTTCCCACTACTACCGAGAGGGGAATAAAGTAGTGGATGGCCTTGTTAATATAGCCATCGACTAGGAGAATGACATGGACATTTTGTATTCAAGATAAGGCAATGTTTTGAGTCACTTGATGACATGGATTAATAGTGATGTGGAAGGAAACACTTTCTACTAGGTGTTGATGTGTCACTAGCAATTTCCATTGGGGATTGAATTCTGACTTTTTACTTCCCTGGGTATGGGGATGGGTCTTGGTTGTTCGATGAGTTTAAGGACCCAAGGTTGTTGTGTGGCCAAAAGAAGGGGAGCCATGTGGACTGAGAGATATCCCCACCTAGATTGTACATGTGGAGCTGCCTCCTGCATTTATTGTTTTTGTTGGGGAGTGGACCAACGTTCACTTCTTAAATTTGGAACGCTGGTTACCCCTTTTGAAATAACTAAAGTATGAGGATAATGCCACTTCAACCTCCAATCCACATGAAACAAATATTTTCACTAGGCTCATTGGGGGGGAGGTTGAATTGAAGGTAAGCCTAGTTTGTACAAAGGGGTTGCCATATCAGCCACGTTTCCTAAAGAGGACGTCAGACATTAATGGAAAGCATGGCTTTGTCATAGTTCTTAATTGTAAATCCATGATGCGATTTAAACAGATAGATAAACGTGATCTGTCAAGGATTTGTTCGAGATTTAGTCATGGAGAAGCTCATTTACTCCTTGTCAGGGCAGCGTCTTTATGTTTTGAGTGGGAGAAAAGGTGAGACTCATTAAATTTTTCCTGTCGAGGGCTCTCACTTTCTTTGACAACCCGGATGGTGGAGAGGATCCTCTGATTGTAGAACTAGATGAGGATGAACCTTTAGTGCAAGTTTTCCTTCCGGGCGATGGCAAGGCTACATCGGATCCAAGTGTTGATGGTGAAGGTGTGGGGTGATGAGCTATCTCTGGTCTGTTGGCGTGGGGGTTGGTGTTTCCTTTTTCCTATCTTTTTTTGCTCGTTGGGGTGGTAGGATACTCTTTCTGTAGTATGTTCGTTTTCTCTTTTTGATGGATGTGTTTTGCAATTGCTATATCTGACCAAACTTGGGCCACTATGTATATATTTTTGGATATGACTTTTTGTTATGACGATCTATTAATATTATGTATTAATTCTTTTTTAAGTAATAGATTTTTTCTTCGACGACGACGACGATGATCCTCCGCCTGCCTTTCTCCCTTTGTCCTTTTTGATAACTTTGTTCACCGTACACAAGAAGATACGAAGCAAGCAAACTAAAACTGATCCCTTCTATTTATTTCGATTTGCCTCATCTTCATGGGCAGCAGAAATTACCAAAGGTTGCACTTCAATTAAAAAAACTGTGGTCTCTTTTCTTACTGGATTCCTATACAGTTGTGCACTGCACCTTTTCACACGATCTGCAAGCTTCCTCCAACCTTTCTACCTGAGCTCTCTCCAATGCTTCTGCTTGTGCTTTCATACAACTCGGAAGATTTAAAACTAATTGCAATGACAATCAGAAAGCATCAGCTTATCTTATTCAACTTATCAAAAGGATTACAAGACTCCTCATCAAATAGAGGAAAAACCAATTCCAAGAAACTTCTAAAAAAATTGAAAGAAATAAAACAAAAAACAAACAGCTTTGAAACGGGTTTGTAGATTTTACATAAAATAGATTATTGCTTTAAAACTGTCGGTCGAAATTAGTTTCTTTATTCCTACACTTTGAATGTGAATTTTCTGTATTTTTAACAAGGATCAATCCGTATAACTAATGCACAGGTGTTCGATGTGAAGTTGTTTCTATTTCTAAAGGCAAGCAGTTTTTTATTGTAT
>JARHVA010007176.1:25000-35000 GCA_037957365.1 Torreya grandis | reverse complement strand
TTTGACATAATTAAAATAACTAAGATATTAAATAGACTCACATGTATAATATAAAAAATAATCCTTCCAAATCCATAAATATTAACATTAGGAGATACCTAGCTATAAATCGAAACACTAAAAATAGTAAAATATAAACATACTAAGAAAATAAAAATATATGCGCTATAAAATCACGAATCTTTATAATATTTTTAGTTTCTGGATAAGTACAATACTTAAATGCATATCAAAGGTTCTACTACATAAAACCAATTTTATTTCATTTTTGAGGCCCATGAATAATTAAAAATCTGATATACACATTACATGTCTTAGTGATGAGCCAAAACTTCATTAATGATGATATCCTAATAAATCTAGCCCAAGGTTTTGACATTTATAGTATGGGTCATTTGATTGATGAGTCTAATTGAGTAGGATAATTTATTGTGTTGAATTTGCATAAATTAACTCATATAATTTTTTAATATTACGAATATTCAAGATAGGCAGTCATGTTATTTAAGATTTACTTTGTAAATTTGTATTTAATTTAATAAAAAAATAGTTATATGTTTTTATCAAGATTGGTTCTTATATAATCAACCTCTTTCAAAATATGGTCATGTAAAATAGATTTTATTGATAATACCAATACAAACTATTTTTTAAATGTGATATATTTTACCTAAAATAATAAATCATAATAAATTTATAAATATAAATATCAATATAATTTATACAATAAATTTAAAATTAAGAATCTTTTCATTAAAATGAAGTTATTCTTATACCTCATAGTTGGTAAATCTCTAAAATTCCTTAGATATTGGCAGGAACAATCAAATGGGAACCATTTAAAATAAACTAGACTTATACCCATAAATTGAATTGTGACTAATAATATTTTTCATTTATCCTAAATTTAATGGACTAGAAGTATGGTAATGATTTGGATCATTTCCCAATATATTGAATTGTAAATTAATTATAATTAGAAAGTTTAAAATAATATAAATTTATTTATGATGGCTTTTTGGAATCAGAATAATACTAAGTCCTTTATTTTCAAAATTATCACCGTATGTTTGTATACTAGTTGGTAACTAAAGTCTCTATGATGTGAACTCACAACTGGGTCCATAGATCATGATTCATTTCTTTAGAAAGAAGATGATAAGCCACAAATAATTTATGTGCCAATAAAATTGGTCGGGCTATTTATAATTAATTCCTTGAATAAAAAAACATTAACCATTATTGGTGCAAATATTAACCTTTCACCTTGAATTAAGTTAACTTAAGAAATTATATTTTCTATTAATTTTAATTACTGTGTTCACACGTCTATATAAATGTAAATTTTTAAATAATGTTTACGTATCTTACATATGTGCCAATAATCTTGTTAAAAATTACATTTAGTGGAATACACCTTTAATAGATTCAATAATAAAAGAAAGGATAAATTTTCTTTTAGTTATATATATCTTCTCTCTATGTAAATTATAATATAATATTATAATTTTATTCTAAATTATATATATATATATATATATATATATATATATATATATATATATATATATATATATATATATAATGGTGTTTCATCTTGGATTGAGTCATTATTACATAAATGTAATCCTGAGGTCTCTTGTTTATTTCATGATAATAGAGTCTAAATTTCCTAATTTGACTTTTGGATTTCTACATTTTTAATTGAACTAAAATTTTCACCCTACTTTTGAATATTTTAATATATTTTTTATCCAATCCAAATTATTTATTTTCAAAATTACCATTTAGTTATATTTTGTTTAAGCAAAAACTATAAAAATATGAACCTTTTTTTGCATTTTTTCTTTATATAAAAATGTTATTTTATAGATAAAGCTACTACTCTTCATGAAAAAATATTCATAATTTATAATTTATTTATTTATATATAAAAATAATTATTTTATAGATAAATCCATTGTTTTAATTAACCATAAAAATATAGTTAAAAAAAATCTTTCTAACTTATGGTGCTTTTTGAAAGTTCCAAATGCATAGGACAACCAAGAAAAAAGAGAAGACAATTTAATTTCATAAATTTAAAAAAAGATAAACTATTTAAAATATACATCATCAAAATTTTCTCATCAATATATTTAACAATAAATAAGAGAAAAAATAACCTAGGCACCCATGTTGAGCATTTGATCATTACAACCCAGTTTGGAGGATGCATTTAGTGTAGCGATCATTGTTTGCATTGTGTGTCACTCAACTTCACCACAAATTTTAGACCACCACCATTTCTAACGAGTCTAAAATATAGGCCCATGTGAGCAACCGTTGGGATTTTAGCCTCAACTTTCACCAATGGAACTTAATTTCTGAGGCAAAAAATTGTAGGGGGAATAAATTTTGTTATAGAAGAGCTGGAACACTAATTTTTTAAAAAGAACTTACACATGAGAGTAATTATTTATTAATTATGTGAAATTATATTTTAAATATTTTAAAATCTTTTTATTTACTACTTGAATAATCCTATTTTGTGGCACCTTATGATCACTATATGATTTGATATACTCATTAGATCTAAGTGTAATTTTAAAAAAATTATGTATTTTTTTCACTCTATGATATTATAAGTTCATTTTAGGGTTATTCAGTTATAAAATTGTACTTGTTAGTTTTTTTCATAATATGCATTGTAAAAAAATTGTATCATATTATTTATAAAGTACCAATTGTTTATGTATTGGGGATTCAATTTTGTATAATATAGAATCTAGGGTAATTTCAATGCAATTCATAGGTTTCTATTATCTCTTTTGATATATTATTTCTTGTGTATTTTTCATTTCCTTGAGATCATTGCATTATTCTTTTCAAAATGGTTGAATCTAATAATTTGTATCTCTTAACTCCACATAACTATCACTCATGAAATTCAATTATTGAATATTTATTTTAATATTAGTGTTTGTGGTCTATGTTGAGTAATAAGCAATGAAAATTTTAAAATGAATATGACCAAATTTTTATATACAAATAAAAGGATGAATCAAGGAGGATCATTGGACTACATTTTATTAGAATTTGTTGTTTCACATCTCATAATGCACCAGACCAAAATAATAATGAGGAAAATATTTATAACTAATTTTGAAAATAAATGAATTCGAGATTTAACACTAGATCTATATTTTTCCTCTTTCTCCTAGTAACCTTCCAGTTATTGAAGACTTTATTTCCAAATTAAAGTCAAATTTCTCACAATTAACAACTTGTGGTGAGGATAAGAAAAATGAGGAGTGTGATTTTATAATTATGTATATGTTGAAAGTTCAATTTCTAGTATTTTCCTATACATTTTTATCTAACATTAATGCATGTAATGATGAATTTAATATTCCTTAATTTAAAAAAATTTATGAATATCTCACTAAGGAACACTCAAAACTTGTTCAACTAGATAATATTTCTAGCTCTAAGGCATTAGTAGTCAATAAACATAAGAAAAAATGTAATTCAAATAAAAATTTGAATCTTGATGACAAGAAAGAATCCACTCAACCTTTTAAATATCCAACTTATAAATCGACAAAGCTTATTTTGTTGAAAGTCTAAAAATTCATTTAGGAACAAAAATATCTCCACTAGGAAAATTACATTTTGTGGAAAATTCGGTCATTCTAAAACATAATTTTGACATAGAATGAAAGAATTGGATGAATCATTATAATACAAAAACATTTGGTTTCCTTATTTTTTTAATTATAAGATTAGATAGAAGGCACTTTTGAATCTAGTCTATAGACATGTTTCGATAATAGATTCATGTGCTTCACATTAGATAGAACATTCACATGAGCATTTTCATTCATATACTCACCATATCACTTCACATATCCCAATTAGTAATTATTAAAAACAATATTTTTCATGTTTAGGAACTATTTAGATGTAGGATGGGTACATTAGTGATGTACTCTTGGTCCTAAAAATATCAAATTATATTTTTTCTACATGTTATATTTTGCATTCCATAAATGGGTAGATTATTGATTTTTCTCCTCATAATGCTTTGATCAAAGAGTTGGAAAAAAGGTAATGATTTATGTTGGTTTTGTTGATCATAGTTCATGTTTGTATGTGTTTTATGCTTTTGAGTATTCTTCAGGGACATAAACCATTCCTAATTTAGATTTATTGATAAAAATTTGGAATGAAAGTTTTGGGGATTTAAATCTACAAATATTTTTAGTAGTTTATATTATAAAATTTGGTGTTAGATATTTCTAAGGTGTTTTGTGTATAGTTTGTTTATAAAGTTTTTGTACATGTAAAACATCATCGATATTTTTTCGCTAAAGCTAAGGATTTGTGACCTAAGGAGCCATATGAATTTGCAAATAATGATATTATGATCATTCCCACTCCTATTTATTTTATAAGTATGTTTTAAATTTTATTGATGAATTATCATGTTGCACATGGTTTTAATTTATAACATAAAAAATAAGTATTTAAATACTTCATGGATCCCAAATAATTCATTGAGAATTAGTCCTCACTTCCTATAAATAAGGAATATATAGATAATTGGTGAGTATATCAATAAAAAAATACACTCCTCAACACAATGTAATTTATGATAAAAATAAAATGACTTAAAAAATATGGTCAATTGTATGATCCAATCCAAAAATATGGAACACATTTTTTTGGTTATGTTAGTCAATTGTGTCCACTACCTTCAAATATGAATGCCCCAAAAGGTAGTGTGGGACATGAAACTTGAGGGGAATTGGTCCCATACCAATCATGATATTTTCACAATTTTAATATTTAGTATGGAGGCTTGGGTGTTTATTCTAAGTATAAATGCAAAACCACATAGAATAATAATCAACCAATGATTTTTTTGGCTACTATAAGGGTGTGAAATATTTTTTTCTTAACCCCATCACTCATGATGTTATGTTTTGATAGGATGATAAATTTTATGATGATTTCACATTCTAGAGACTTCCACTTCATCATTCCCGTTACCTACACGTTGTTCACATATTAAGCATTCTATATTTTTTATGGTGAAATTATTGTTTTTGATGCTACATATCCAAATTTTTGCATATATTATATGACCATATCACTATATATTAATCAATAATAATAAAGTTCCTAGGTGTGGGATTCTACTAGTAATCATTACACTCATTCATAAATATCTAGGGTTACCCTTATGAGCCACACTATTTGATGTGCTCCATAGAAGGTTTTTGATTTGGTATATATATACTAAATTTGGATAAAGAAATGTTATAGGAGTATTACTATTTGACGGAGGCTCACACTTGGGATTTGGTTTATTTTCCTAAGTGAAGAATGTTGGTCTTATGTAAATGGGTCTATAAGATAAAACATTTAGTAGATTGTTCTATTGAGAATTATAAGGCCCATATTATTACAAATGGGTTTTCATAGGTTCAAAGGATTGACTAATAATAAACCTTTAACATATTTCCAATATGGGTTCTATTCATCTTGTACTTTCCCTAGTTATATGCCAAGGATGTTTGGTTGATGCAGAAAAAGAGGATGAACTTCTAGAGGCCAATTTTTTTGATTTATAGCTATATTTCAGGCTATTTTCACACCAAAATGACCAGATCAAAAAGTTCAATGCATTCATAAGTTGGCTTATATTTATGATATTTTTTAGAGGCCATATGTGATCATTTGAGGGTCCAAAATTATAGTTTAATTTTTTTTCTAAATTTATTTTTTTATATTTTTGTAAAATGATGTGAAATTAGTTGAAAGTCATTTAAAGATAAATTTTGATGTTTTGTTTATTTTTGGATATTTTTATAGATGCACACTTGTATGCAAAAGTTACTAAAATAGAAGTTACTAAAAATCGCATGTTGAACTCTATTTATGTTTAGAGTTATGAATTTTGCATGGGAACTCCAATTCTAAGTTGAGGCTTATTTATGTATGGTTTGTAATTATTTAAATTACTCAATATGAATCAATATTGGTTATTTTAAAAAATCTTTGCCTATTGATAATTGTATTGTCTTGATAGTATTATGGTTCATTATTTGCTATAAGACCAAGTTTGAATCTTAGACATGTAATTGATGCTAAGAAGATGAAGAAGAATCTCTTAGATGAACTACACTATGTAGTAACTATAGAGGAACATATATTATTTAACTTATATTATTATGAATCAAAGATAAAGGGGAGTAGAAGATGATGTAGAAGATGACATAGATCATTAAGTATAAATTATATAAGAGGAGAAATAAGAATATCCACCATTATTGAAAGAGAAGATGGTTAGAGATTTAGAAGGAAAAAATGAAAGAATCAAGGTTGACGTTCGAGATTATGGAGTATGTTTAAAATAAGAGGAGTTGATAGATTGGAATAAAAACATGTAGAAGTTTTACGAATGGATAACTATGAGAGAAGATAATAATGTAAAATTTATGTGTGAATGAAATAGAAGGGTCATGCAAATGATTTGACATGTATAAATAAAGATAGAGAAAAGGTAAAGAGTAGATAAACTCATGAAAAAATATGGAAAAGAAGTTGTGAGATAAACTTATTCTTGTAGATTATGTACAAACCATATAAAAAAGATTTCAAAATTTGAGTCAAAAAAATCACAGTATACAAGAGTATACAAATGAGTTTAACAATCTTTGCATACGAGTGGATCATGATGTGATAGAAGAGTAGATGGACACAAGGTATGAAAATGGTTTAAATTTTTCTATTCAAGATGAATTAAACATGCATAGAATACTTTACATGGATGAAGATTATGAGATAGCTTTAAAAATATAATAAAAATAAAATAGATAGAATTTTATAAGAATAGCTATAGGGCCAAGAAGATGACAATAACCTCTAATATGGGGATGGGGTTTATTTTATACAAATATAGGTATGAAAATCATCACATGGTCTATAAAGACAATAATATAATAGACAAGTGTTTCAAATCCAGCAAAGATGAAGAGGATTTTAGAGAGGACGAAGTTATGGTGGTGATAGAGAATTGTTTCCAAATCAATGCAAGTATTATGTTTATTACAGATGTAGAGAATAAGTCTATAGAGTGTTTAACCATCTACACTACCAAGATCAATAAAAGAGGCAAGCAGATCATCCAAGAGTGAATTTAGTTGAAGTTGAAATAGAAGATCAAAATGCTAAAGTTTTAGTAGAAGTTATTGGAATAAATCTCATGATGAGAAGAATAATAATTGCTTTAAGGAAAAAATATGTGTAGAATAAACAAGGTGGTGATGCATGGTTGTGAAAAAATATATTTCAAATAAGGTGTAGTACACAATGTAAGATATGCAAGGTAATTATAGATGGTGGTAGTTGTGAAAATATGGTTTAGAAAGATATGATTGAGAAATTAGGTTTGTAGTGTGAAAAACATCATACTCCTTCTTGAATTTCATTGTTTAGGAAAGTGAATGAATTTATAGTGGATAAAAGGTAATTAATAAAAAAAATTATAGGTAAAACTTACAAGGATAAAATATGGTGTGATGTAATACCAATGGATGCATGCCATGTATTATTGGGAAGGTCATGGTAGTTTGATAAAAAAATATATTAGGATGGAGAAAAGAACACATAGTTTCTTAAAAGGTAGAACGGAGTCAATTTTATTACTTCCTAAAATAGAAAGGTAGGCAAAAAGTATACTGACTACAAATAAATTTATCAAAGACATGAAGACAACTGGTTGTTATTATTCATTAATATCAAATAAAAAAGACACATAAGTGGTGCAAATACTAGTAGAAAAAGTAGTGTTGAAAAAATATAATATGTAATACCTAATGAGTTACCGAATATTTTACCACCAAAGAGAGATACTCAACATCATATTGATTTGATTATAGGATCAACTCTACCTAATCGAGCAACTTCTAGGATGATCCCAATAGAACGTGTAGAATTGAATAAACAAGTTATTGAATTGGTGAGGAAGGGTGTATGAAGGGAGAGCATGAGTCATTGTGCATCACCAATATTTATAACTCCAAATAAATATAAGGTAGAGGATGTGTGTGTATAATATATAAATAAATAAAATCATAATAAAGTATAGGTTTCCTATACCTTGTTTAAATGATATTATGGATGTTATTACAAGAGAAAAATATTTTATCTAGATTGATATAAGGAGTGGTTACTATCAGATTCCATTTCATGAAATAGATGAGTTAAAAAAACATTCAAGGCTAGAGATGGTTTATATGAGTTGATGGTGATGCCATTCAAATTATCTAATGCACCCAAAACATTTACGAGGGTGATCAACATAGTTCTATGAGAATACAGTCATAAGATTGTGGTGATTTATTTTGATGAAATTTAAATATTTAGTAAGACTAAATAAGAGAACTTTAAATATTTGAGAATGGTATTATATTTGTTAAGAAAATAGAACCTCTATGCAAATTGGAATAAGTGTAGGTTTATGTAGAATAGTTTTGTATTTTTGGGATTTATAGTTTTAGAATATGGTATGTGAATGGATGAAGAAAAATTAAAGAAAATTATTGAGTGGTCTATCCAAAAGATCATCATATAGGTAAGAGGTTTCCATGTTTACAATTTTTTTACAAAATTTTTATTAAGAATATTAGTATTCTTTTTGCACCAATAATAAATTGTATTAGAGGAAGATAATTTTCATGGAAAAGGTATCAATAGAAATTTTTGATTTTTTGAAAAAGAAAATTAAAGAAAATCATATTTTAGAATTATAATCTTTTACAAAAGTGTTTGAGGTTAATTGTCATGTTATGTTTATGCAAATTGGTGTGGCGTTGAGTCAAGAAAGGAAGCCAAAAACATATTTTAGTGAGAAATTGAATGAGGTAACAATAAAATATTATACATATGATGATGAATTGTATTCCATTTTACAAGCATTAAGACATTGGATACAATACCTAGTGCCTAAGGAGTTTATCTTATTTACTGATCATGATGCTTTGAAGTATATGAACACTCAAAATAAGTTAGATACTAGGCATGCAAAGTGTGTGTCTTTATTGTAGGGTTATAATTTTTTGTTGAATAAAAAATTATAAAAATAAAATCAAGTATTTTATACCTTCATCAGGTGAGTGGGGTTATTAACTACTATAGTGAGTGAAGTAGTTGGATTTGAATTTATTAAATAAGTATATGATGCTTATCCATTTTTTGCAAGATAGTTGAACAATGCATGAATCCATTGAAAGGTGATACAAGTAATGTTTATAAATAGTATTTTATGAATGATGGTTATCTCTTAAAATAAAAATAATGATGTATTCCAATTGGGTCTCTAAGAGACAATATTATAAGAGAATTGCATACTGGTGGATTGGCTAGACACTTTGGTAAGACAAAAATAATAAATTTTGTGGAGAAGACGTATTTTTGGCCGAAGATGAAGAGAGATGTGACAATATATGTTTCAAGGTGAAGGATATGTTAGGTACAAAAAGGACATGCACAAAATATAGGGATGTACATGCCATTACTAGTTCTAAGTGGACCATTCACATATTTGAGTATGGATTTTGTGTTGGGATTAACAAACACATAGAGAGGCAATGATTCAATTTATATTTTCATACACATGATTTTAAAGATTATTTAATTTATTTTATTTAATAAAACCAATGATGCCACTAGAGTTCTAAAACTATCTTTTGAGGATATTGTGAGATTGCATGGTGCTCCAAAAACCATTACATCAAATAGGAACATGAAATCTATAAGTCATTTTTGGAGGAATTTTTAGAGGAAGATGGGGAATAAGCTATAATTTAGTAGTGCAAACCATCCCCAAATATAAGGATAGCTAAAAGTTGCAAACATGAGCTTGGATAATTTATTGAGATGCAAAGATGGAGAGAATCCCAATCCATAGGACTTAGATTTACCATAAGATGAGCTTGCATATTATAAAAAA
>JARHVA010007176.1:0-17500 GCA_037957365.1 Torreya grandis | reverse complement strand
ATTTCCCACAAGATGAACATTTAGGAGAAGGAATCCCCACGTGAAATAGCATTTCTCCTATAGGAGGATATTGGTATAGCAGACACCAAGACAAAACAAATAAAATGGGTTCAACTATAATAGACTAAACAATAGTGAATCTCCTATTCCAATTAATGGGGAGATATTAATCTTCCACCATTTTCTGAGAATTTCCCAAGGAGTAATATTGGGAGAGAGCCATTGATAATAAATATAACATTCATAGTGGAGTATAAGAGTGGAGGAAGATACATTTCAATACTTTCACCATTGAGGAGAACCTATAACAACAATATTTAGGAATCATAATTAGGTGTATCTATCTAATTATAATATTTGATTCAAAATCCTAAGAATTAAGCATAAAATTTTATTTAAGGTTGACCCATGTGATCCAAGATATGGTTAGCCTAACAATAATATCCCCCGTAACTAAAATAACTCAATATAAATGACTCAAACTTTAGTTTTTAGAGCTTCTACCAAAGGTTTATCATTGATAGCAATAATTGGAGACTACAAAGGAGAATGAAAGTCAATATATAGAACAAATGTGAAGCCATATACTTTTTAAATAAACCATGGTTTGATAGCTTGGCATGATTTTAATGTACTTTTGATAGTAAATGATCTAGTGATATTAAAATTTACTTGGTGATAATAAGAGTTTGAAATCCAAATTTCATGTAAACACTTATATCATAACGACACCTTGGAAAAATTTAGTTCCTAAGGAGGAATTTCCAAGCCTATAACCCTTCAATAAATATCACATATATATCACACCCTTGTTTATTAATGTCAATCAACCCAAGGCTTCCATCTTTTCTGTGCTAACAAAGAATGTTCCATAAAACTCTATGAAAGAATTTATTACCTCCAAATTTGTCCCCAAAAACTCATATAGTATTTTTATAAGATTCTTTAGGCTGATTTTAAGGTGGCCCAAAAGTAAGAATAATACACATGAGTAGAAGATAAAATATGGAAACGAAAATTTAATTTTCCAGCCACAGAAGATGGTTTGGTAATCTAACAAGATAATATTTTTTCTAATATTAGTAAAACATGAAAATTTATCTTTGAGAAATTCACTTCCATTTCTATTATCCAAGAAAACTAGGTAAATTACCATCATTATGTCTAAATCAATGAGTTTTAGCCCATTAAATGCTAGAGCGCAAAGCTAAAAAAAATGTATGGAGATATTTCATATGATTCTAATCAACCTATTCATCCAATTAAAGCATGATAAATTAAACATCAATGAAATTTCCTTTAAGAAGAGAATTATGAGGAACATCGGGGAGATTTATGCCTTATAAAATACCTATTGATTTAAATTATCATAAAAACTATCCAAATAATTTAGCATAAATAATATAAAGAGATATGGAAAGATAATAGCCTTGTCTAATAGATAGAAATAAACCAAATCCCTCATATTGATGGCTATTGATAGTTAGACAAGCATAGGAATCCTTAAAAATAGTTTAAATATATATAATGAACTTGGTACAATACCCTAAAGCTTGAAGCATGTCTAAGAAAAAGGTCCTTTAAATTTTATCATAGGCCTCTTCAATGTTAATTATGATGAATAAATCCTTCTTCTTGGAATTCTGTACCCTTTCAATAGCTTGCCAAACCACACAAATGTTATCCAATATGTAATGGACTTAATAAAAATAGTTTTCTTTGATTGAATAGCTAAGTGAACTATGTATCTAATCCTAAGATCCAAAGTCTTAGCTATAAAATTGTAGGATAAATTCAATAGAGTAATAGGCCTCCAATTTCCAATAATCTCATAACCCTCAGTATTGGAAATAAATTTAATATTTCCAACATTGATTAGATTACCCATAGAACCTTTTGAAATGGATTACAAATAGATTTTTTTGATGTAAGATCCACATAGACCCAAAGAGAATTATTGGAAATTATATTATAAAAGCAATACATATTATTATTTATTTGAATTTTTTTTTTTAACATGGAGTGAGTCATAGTTTAATAAATATAATCCTAAGGATTGTTTTGTTTCTTTCAACCATATCATAGGTTAATGCATTACGAAGAATATTTTTTACCAAGAATATAATGGATATGAAACTAGTATTTGATTGAACTATTATATGACCATGCATAAAATATTCTACAAAATTGAGTTTAAATAACCTTTATCATGAACTATATGAATTTTTTTAACTATTAATGTGAATATTAAAATTATTTAGGTTAACATATTCGTGACCATATCAAATTTAATAAGTCCTAATAGGCACAAAATAAAATAGTTTAGAAAATAATATGTAGCTAATAGAAACAATCCAATAGAAAAGAAGGTTTAAATAATAAATTCTAAAAATTAATTAAAAAAAATAATGTTCAATCAAGAACTCAAGCATAATCACAAGAAAACTAAATTCCACCATTTAACTAATTACAAAATAATCTATAATGTGTTCAAAATTATCATTCATAAATTATACTAAGACAAACAAAATTAACATTGCCTTTATTACTAATCTTAGTAAATAAATATTATCCCAAACCAAAACCTAGATGTAGGTATATCATAATGGCCTATATACTCTAATATGCATTTGGATTCATAAATTTCCCCAAATGATCACATGTTAAGCTTAATGGGATATTGAAGACAACAATTAGAGATGAATTTGAAAGTGAAGTCTGAAGAGTTGAATAATACTCCATCATGCCTTCAACTATATATAAACTCAAAAACATAAATAAATAAATTAATCTACTCTAATAGTGATTCACCAAAAAATAGTGTGTTGGTATTATTAAAACTTGAAAATAAACACAATCACCACATGTTTCTAAAAAAATAGCTACTATACTAGGTTAACCAATATAACTTCTAAATTGAATAATGAAAAGTATAATCTCTAAAGTTAAAGCTGTAATTTATTATTTAATATTAATAAGATAGAAATATCCAATTAAGGAAACATGGAATATTAATTTTATATTCATGGTTTTGAATCCAAACATAATTGAAAACTTAATCATAGTGACATAAATCACTAATTTAATTTAAAAGAATAGTAGGCTCAGTAAAATCCACGATAAAATTCCTTTTATAAAAAAGATGAAGTTATATTTTCAAAGGCTCTCCAATAATTACCCATAAACATTATAAATTATTTTAAAGTTGGCTTAAAACCGTATTCCATCACACTACAAATATCATAATTCAACATAATAACAACTAAAATAAAATTTAGGTCAATTTTATTGTTTTATTTATTTATTTATTTTAACTACATTCCTTGTGAAAAGTTGACTACCCATGCCATACTTCGTAAAATATATGAATGCATATATTTTCATTACTACTGAAAAAACCTTAGAAAACCTTAGCCATTCCATGTTTCAAGATCAATATAGCTATGGATTATGCCAATTATCCCAAGCCAATGATCTGAATGATAATAACACTTCTTTCCTACAAACATATCAAAGAAAAAGATTTAAAAATGTTACATTCCTGATCATAAGAAAAGATAAAAATGTTAGATATTCGATGATAGTGATGACATCACATCTAGCAAAACTTCTCACCCAAGATCTAAATAAAACAAATGAATATGCCATTTATGTGGTTAATTTATTTATTAATTTTTTAATGAATAAAAAATATTTATAGTTAATTAGTTAATCTAGATTTTTTTTAGTTATATATAAAATTAAGAACATTTAAATAAAATTCAAAGTTTTCAGTGCTACAATTTCAATTATAATATTAGAATGTAAATCCTTAATCACCATTAATACATACTATTAGTTTCCAATTACACACTTATTACACTTAGACTTGCAATTTTGAGAAGATGGGAAATGTGGATGATAAACCCATATTTATGCCATTATAGTTGAGGAAGGGTTTAGCATCAAGATGAAATGAATGCAAACAATGATTAGAAGACATTGATAGAGGGTATGGTTATTTCCCTATGACTTCTAGCTCTGCTTGAACCAAGGTGAGATGACCTATGGGTTAGATTTATCACATGGAAGGATACAACATTTCAATATATAAGGGATTATTGACACAAATACAAATCTAGCTAGAACATAACCAAACTTTGACTCTGGAAGAAATATCACATAGACTAGGCAAATGCTTTAGACTAGACACAAGTTACTAAATACAGATGGGGATATGACTACAATCATCATTTTTAAAGAAAATTTTTAACAACTCAAAGCCAAGTGGAAGATTACAATGTTAGGCCTAAAATATCAATTAGAGACACATTTTAGATATGCAAAATTCATGCATCTATAAGAAATAACACTTAGAATAGTCAATAGGGTAACTTACTTGCAAGGTAGGATGGGTAAGATGAATTAGGTAGATATAAAAGAGTGGTGTGGTTTCTTATAAATAGTATGAATTTATTCAATATGCATGTTATCATTCATTAAAATATGCAAAAGACTAGTAATTAGGTAAGGAAATTATTAGGGATGTTTTTCATTCATTAGTGCCAGTGCAATGTAAAAATTTAAATGACTCCTGAAACCCTAAATCATACACTTAAACTAAGTCTTCAATAACTTTCTCCTATAAAATACACAAACCTTGGATGTCCTTAAAATTTTATCAATAAAACACTCCCAAATCACAATGCAAGGAGGATTTTATAACCTAGATCTATGCCCAGAATGACTACCATTAATAAGCATAAAACTATATAACCAATACATAGAGCATGAAGAATGTATTATTGCATTTTATTGAGAAGAAATAATATAAATCACATGTATTTTCCATTAACTTGAAAAAAAAATCTTAAATACATAATGTTCATAATGTTAGCATGGGGAAATACATGGTGGATTTGCTCTTAAATAGTGGAGACATATACATTATGTTCTTAACATTTGATAATGGTTGAAAAACTACAACCACCTTAACAAAAGAGACAAAATACACATAGCAATAATTTTGAAAATTAAATGGTCTCTATAAAGAGGAGATGTTTAAAAGTTGAAGAGTCTAGGACCTAAGAAAACAAATAACAACCTTGTAAAATAGAGACACCCTCTTTACATATATGAATTTCTCGCTGAGAATATCTAAGGAATATGCTACAACTAGAAGATTCCCTTGATCACACTTGAAAGCTCATGATCTTTCAAGGAAATAATCCTGGTAACTGCATGCCTATGTAATGATGAGATTTGATTGGATGTAAATTCATCACACTTGAGCTTGAGGGACAATATTCCTTTGAGATTAAAAAAAACTATTATCTTTATGTGTAACTAATTTTCATTACATTTAACTAATCATTTTCCCAGTTGGAATCTTATGGATAGTTGCCTTTCTCCTTATACAAGCCAAAGGATACCCCTTGCATTGTAATGATGGCATCTGAATGCTCTAGCAGTGATGGAGGCAATGCAAGATCCATAGCCATTTTGAAAATAAGCTTTTAATGGGCCACCTTAGTCTCATAACCCCTATATCAATTTTATCATCTATGGAAGTCAATTATTGCAAATGCAACACTTAGCTTATGTTTTACCTTTTTTTCCTTTGAGTTTCCCATGCTTTTTAGGATTGGCACCAAACTTAATAAAGTTTATGTGACTTTTTTACTCTTTCTTTCCTTATGCAGGATTTTGGCTCCCTTTTTCAATTTTTTACTTTTTAGGATGGTAGGATTTTACATGCCAGATGAAACTTTACATGCTGGAAGGAATCTAAAGGTCTACTACATATTTGTAAATTGCAAATTTTCAACTTGCAATCTGAAGTTATAGTTTCAATTAAAATTTCAGCTACAAACTTGGGAGTCTCAAATTAAATTTATAAATTTCAACTTGCAAAGTTGCAATTCTCTTGAAAACTTCAACTTAAAAACCCCTCATGTTGACTTTTCTCCCTACATTGACTGGTGGGTGGAAAATATTGGCTTGAAATTTGTAAGTTTACAAATGTGAAAAGTTTCCTTTTGCATTGAAAGTTTTTCCACATACCATAGAGTTTGGAAAGCATTTTGAAATTTGTAATTATATAACTTGATTTTTGTTGTTGGATCGCCACTGACCTCCCTTTGATAATTTTCGTTATGAAAATACTATGTTGCCATATTATTAATTTGTATGATGCTTGTATAGGTCAATTTCATTATTTATAGGGTAATGCTCTATAAGATAATTTGTGAGCTTAATAGTACATGAAACATTTGGCATGATTATATGCAGAATACCTTCTTTATTACTACCAAACTAACTAAACCCCATTTTTTATGAACTTCAGAACTCTTAGAATTAGTTTCTATTAAATAACTAAATCAAAAGTCCAAGAGACATGCCATAGGTTCCACCATCCATCTTCAAATATATAATCCAAAATTCAATAACCTCGTGTGTTCTGGATTCGAAAAAACTACACTAACTCAAGTTACAAAGATGCAAAAAAATTCTATTGAGGAAATGTCCTGGAGCACATTCTAGGATATTTTAGTGATAACATTAGAAGATGGAAATGTCTTCTTACATCGGTCCTTCCTTCTGGGCCCAAATTATACTTTTATTACAACTATTACCTAGATTTTTATAGAATGTCCCCTTCACTAGACACTTTCAATTTTGTCCTTCTGTGATGGATATGATAAAACCATGCCATTACTCTTGAAATCAGTTTTGGATTGATATTTGATCTTGAATGAATTTTTCGTTATATTCGTGATCTTTAACTTCAAAATTTTCATTAGCAAAATCAAATGGTTCTTCCTTTTTCTATTCTACAAATTGAACTGAGCTTGAAGATGAAAGACCATCTTTCTAAAGTCTACTAGATTATATGATTTATTTATTTGGTCAACTAGAGGTTAATGTAGTAATAGATGATTCTATCCACACAAAATCTTAATTTTTCAAATGGATTTTTATTTTTCAAGATGTTTTTCATGCACAACTTCTTCTCTTTCAAAAATTCTAGATTCATTTCTCATAGGGTATCTTCTAATAACACGTGTGTGTTCATACTCTGAATGAATTTTTTGAACCATGAGGACTTTTGTTTTATTTTTTGGTTTTGTAACTTCATCTGCGAAATGTAATTTATCAATTTCAAAAATTACATTTTGTTTTTAGAGTTCTACTAGACATCTCCGTTAGGGTTCATAGTTTAGCATAGAAATTGCAAGTTTGAAATATAAAAATTTTCATTTCTCCTTAAAAAATCCACCAACTATCCTTCACACCTTCCACATGGTCAATAATAATAACTTTATCATGGGTTTTAGAGTCCTAGACAGATTTTGCAATTTTCACAATGCAAACTTGCAATTTTGACTTGTTATCCCTACTAATAATTCCACTGATGGGTTTTATAGTTTGGATAACAAATAAAAATTTTACAATTACAAATGGAAGAGGCAAATTAATCATCGATATCTTCCAACCCTCGTATGAATGCTTCATCTATTTAAAAAAATTATTTTTTTATTTGACCTTCCACATGGACCTCACCTATGACATGGGATGTTTTAAAAATTTCCAGTTACTACTAATGGACCTCTATGTTGACATGGGATTATATTTTAAATTGAATCTTCCTTTAAATATTTACTACTTCCTTTGATGAGTTTCTTTTCCATGTTGACCGGTGGGATGGAGATAGTAGATAGCAATTTTCAAATTTAAAATTTAAAACTTACTTTTTTGAAGTTACTTTCTTGGCTAATAGTTATACCGATGGGTTGGGAAAATTTTGTTACATATATCAAGTTTTAACTTGCATTTATATTGTTGCAGTTCCACCAAGTATTTCCCTGTGGACCTTTACACTCCAATTACAATTTTGAAAATTGAAAATTTTCTTTTGACTTTAAAAACTCTACCATTTTAAAACTTGCATCCCCATTTGAGCTTTCAGGTGGATTTTTGAATGCTTACATGGCCTCCTTTGATTTTCCACATCATATTTAAAAACCTAAAGCATAGACTTCCATATGGTTGGTGTGTACACCTTTATGGATGACATACATATGGCATGTCAGGGAGACTCATATGCAAAATTTCAAGTTTACAAACATGCCTTTTCCTTAAAAGTTTTCAGTTACCACTTTGAATCTCCATGGACCCTGCAACCAAAAATCATTATAAGACATGAAAATGTTAGATTTTAGCTAAGACCAAGTGTCAAGGGGTTTACACAAATTGATTACAGAAGTAGGATTGAGATGACCTAGGTGGGCACTTACAGATAAGGGGAAACATTCAAAATCTTAGGTACTAGCATCTCAAAAATAGGGCACAAATTTATTATTAAAAATTTGGGTGATAACACTAACTCTCACTTAGGGATGTACACCCCATGCAAGTATGCAAATAACCTTAGAAAACAAGACCAAGTGCCAATTCCTTGTGCAATAGAGTCAAAACTTAGAAAAGTTCATAACAACCACCCATAAAAATTCAAATAGACAAGGGTAGATAGGAAAAAATAGAGTAGGAGGATATGAGAACAAACAAACAATAAAAACACCAAAATAACTTTTCAAACAAGGCCCAACACATAAAGGTAAAAAAATAAAAAAAACTATACATTGTACATTATTTTACACATACAAAGACTCAGTCAAGGAAGTGTTTTAAATTTTTACCATTAATTGGTAGCTATAGTATCTCACCATCCAGGTCTCTTAAGAAGGTATGTTTCTCAATTCTACAGTTGATAGAATAAGGGCCCATCCATAAGGAATCAAATTTTCTATGCTTGCCTTTTTCCTTATCCCTGTTATCCCAAAGTAAAACTAGATCTCCTACTTAAAAGTTTCTCAGAGAAACATTTATATCCAATATTATTTTGATTCCTTCCTTGAACTTGAGGTTTCTCTCATGAGCTAGTCTTCTATTTTCATCAAGTTCAATAATCTAGTTCATTATGCTTTCATAGTGGTTGATTTAATCATCTTCTTCTAGTTTTTACATGAACTGATAGGTTGGAAACTATAAATTCATAGGAAAAATAGCTTTAGATCTATAAATAAACTAAAAATGGATTTTATTTTTAGCTCTCTTATTCATGATCCTATCATCCCACAAGGTAAATTTTAGTTGTTCACCCCACTTCTTGTTAGCTTCTAAGGTTTGTTTAAGGTTTTTGAGAAATTTATTATTATTGCATTCTACTTGCCCATTCCCCTAAGCTTTGCATTTATAAACATGAGTCAATGTGATCCCATATTATATGCATAATACCACCAATGGTTTAGCTTTAAAAATCATGGCACTATCAGTAATTACCTTGACACACACACCAAATATATAAATAATGTGATTCAATATAAATTCCACAATCACCTAGTATGTGGCCTTCTTTGTATGGACTACCTCAACCCATTTTGTAAAATAGTTAGTTGTAACCAATATCCACCTATGTCTAGCACTTGAAAAATTAGTGATCCCTGCAATGAAATCCACTCCCCATTGTCTAAATGGGCCTTTATTCATTAAAAGTTGTAAGGGAAGAGAACCAAAATCTTTCAAACTTCTAAAAAAGCACTAACATTTTTCACACTTTCTAACTCTTTGATCAACATCCTTGAATAGTGATGGCCACCAATAACCAGTTCTCAAGATTTTTTGAGCTATGACTTTAGGTGAAAAATGAGCATCACATACCGTACTATGAAAGTCTTCAAATAATTTTAACATTTCTTCTTTTACAAGGCATCTTAGGAGAACCTTGTATGGATTCTTCCATGCTAATTCATTTTCAAGCAAGAGAAACTTTTGGGATACAAGCTTAATATTTATCATTTGATTCTTATCCAAGTTAGGGGGAAAATTCAAAGTTTGTAAGTAATAAACAATGTCTTTATACCACAAAGATATGCTAGTTTGACTCAAAGAATCATCAACATTAAAAATAATAGTGTTTACCTTAATAGCTCCCAAATTGGTCTCATCCATGATCTTGAGTAGACCCATTCCTCTCATTATCTTGGTGGTCTAGGTATCCATGTTGTAATCTTACAACTTGTTGACCCATCTGTATCTCTTGCTTGATACTTCAATCTAAGTCAAAATGTCTTTAACAATTGTATGCAGGATGTATATAATAATATTTGAATTTAGAATGTAAGGTCTTAACATCTTAAAAATTTTCAAGAAGAAAAAAGCTTGTTTTTTCATGATAGTGTAATTTAGTTCAGATACTTACATAACTTTTCTAAATAAATCTATGTGTTTTTCATGACCATCATCATTATTTTGAAAAAGAACATCAATTAAAATGCATTGCTATGGAAAAGTGAATATCTAGAATGCTTTTATATAATTAGGACTAGCCAAGATAGGGGAAAACATTAAATCTCTTTTGATGTAACTGAATAATTGAACAACATTTTCCTCCCACTTAATAGTTTCCTCCTTCTTTAATATGGAAGTAATAGGTAGAGTGATCTCTACAAAATCAGGTACAAACCTTCTGATGAAGTTGTTTTATCCAAAGAAATATTGAGTTCCCTTTTTGGACTATAATATAGGCATTTTGTCAATGGTTTACACTCTTTTTATGTCAACCATCACACCATCTTTAGACATTATATGTCTCATAAACGTGGCCTTTCACACTCCAAAGTGACATATTTTAGTATAAAGGGAAATGGTAAACTCCCTGAATTTAAGGAACACTTTCTCTAGATGTTCCAAATATTCTTTTCTATTTTTGGAGTAAATCATAATATCATCTAGATACATAACTATAATTTTTTTAACTAACCCTACAAAGTCAACTTAAAAAGGTATCCAAAACATTGTAACAACATCCATTAACTTGAAAGGCATCCTCGTGTAGACACAAGTGCCCCAAGGTATTGTAAACATAGTCCTCGTCTCTTAGATTCTTTTACCATAACCTCATTATACCCTAAGAAATAATATAATTTAGGTAACCTTTTTTATCCTATAACACTTTATAGCAAGTTACCCATATTAGTTAGGATTTAATTATCCTTTAGAGAAGCTTTATTCAAATTTTAGAAATCCACACATAAGTGGATTTCATCATTTTTATTTCTTATAGGTACTAAGTTTTCCACCCATGGTGAATAATTGATGGGATGAATAATCCCACTATCCCTTAATTTATTTAATGCATCCCACATCCTGGTGGCCAATATGGGGTTAATAGGTCTTTGCTTCTACCTGAAATGATTGTTGTTAGGGTGTAAAGGGATGACATACTAAATTAAATCTCCCTATACGCTTTCAATTTAGAGTAATTAAAACTCAATAAGTCCTAGTACTTATTTAGTAGCTACATGTAATATTGTTTTTCTACTACACTTAGGTGATTACCAAGCGAGACCTTCCTTGGCTTTTTTTTAGGTCCCAAATTGTATTTAGTCATATATTTTTAGATTAAGAGATATCTAGATTTAATTCAATTTGTTGCATCAAAAGATGCCTCTAAAATCACCAATCCCTCTGGGATGGTGTTAAAATTCAATTGAATGAAATTTTTCACAAACAAGGTTTCCTTCTCATCACAATTATGAATCACGGATTCCTAGTCTATAATTTGATCTTGAAATTCTAATTCATAATTCAAAAACCTCTTAATCTGATCATCATCATCCAAAACTTGCCAATGATGAATGTTGTTTAGTATTAAATGTGTAACAAGAACCTCCACCTGATATTGATAATGAAGGTATATATTTTAAATTTCAAACTGAACACTGAAACCTAAACATTTGTTAGCTTCTTCTTTCAAACTTCTATCATGATAACAAATATTGAAAGCATAAAATAAGTATAGTAAATCTCATACAACATTTATATACTTTTTTAACGTTTTATTTTTGGTGGCATAAGCATTATGGACCTACTTAACCACTAACTTGGAATCACACCTTACAATAAAACTTGTAGTTTCATGTTCACATGAAATTCTCAAACTAATCAAGAGTGCCTCATACACAGCAATATTGTCTGTGCACTCAAACTATAGCTTGGAATGAAATTTTAAATTATTCTTATTTGGGGCATAAATGATAGCCCTGAATCTATTTGTAAGATTGGAGTAAGGCTCATAAAAATACAGTTTCCAAACTTTATTTTCTTTGTTAACCCCATCACCAACGCATTCTACATTCCCAACAAAATTACCCATCTCCACATTAGTGTATAACACCTCATTTAGAGCACATTTTGGATCTTCAAGTACATGTAGTATCTTAGGCTCTCTATGACATTTCACCATCTTACCCGCTAAAGGAATGGTGGCATAAGAAAGGACCATATGCATACTACCAACCATTTTGGTAGCTCAATTTATTGACATCATCATCCCCCACGTGGGAAGATAATCCATAACTACCATATCCATATTCAAAAACTTACCTAGATGAACTAATAAATACACTACCAATCCTTTGACTTATCCAACAATTGGTACCTATAATTAATCCATGGCATAACACTTGATAAATTTTGATGTGATTTTCACTCCAAGATCATTAAGGAGGCCTAGGGGCATCACATTTCAATAGGCTCTGGAATAAAACATATAGTTGTGAAGAATCAAACCATTAATCATTAGGGTGGTATAAAATAGATCCACCTCTAGTTGACTCTCTATTAACATAGTCCTAACATAAACCTCTAAGACTAGTTCAAAAACCTCATCTGACTATTTACTATCATCTAGGAGTGTTTTGGGTGAAATCATCTCATCAGCCATTGTATTCCCATTAACTTCCAAATATTCAAAATCCCTCTACCTATGTTTAGGTATTCATAACAATTCAATAGTGGCATAGTCATATTTAATTGACTCAATACCTAATCCATATTACATATACTATACTAAAGAAGGGGTGTATGAAGAGGAATGGTGACAACACCTTCAGTTAGAATACATTCATTCAAATTCATAGGTAGAATAAGATGGGATGAATTAGTATTTCTATAAATAGTTTCAAGGGTGTGTTTCTTCTGACATCATTCATACCCTTAGGAATACTAGATAATATGGATTCCCTATTCTTTGTTGGAGTACATCTTTATTTACTAACTTGGGAATTAGGTGCTAGTATGAAAGGAATAGTGACATCTTTAGTTTTCTTAACTTCCTTATTTACATCCCTTGCCTTTTGATTTGTATGGGTAGTCTATTGAGGAGAAGCACATTGTTCCTTGCTTGAACTTAGACTATATTTTTTCTCTTTGGCAACTACTGCATTTATTAACAACTACCTCTTCTCAACTGAAGGAATTCCCCCATCATACTTTTAAATCATCATTGATCTTAAGAATTCAAAATCATGATTAGGTAACTCGTATGCTTGTGTCATGTTAACATCATAAATAATTTTGGGAATTGGGACATTTATATTTTGCACTGCACTCTAAAATTGATCAATGGTAGTAGCACTTAGTAATTTTATGAAGGTAGACATTTTACTTCAGGATATTTGACAATCAAACATCAAAATATCATCATGTTCAAACATAGACTTAGGTTCCCCTATATCTTCTTCGTTAAATATTATCACAAGGAAGATTGGGGAGGAAGCATGTATCATACCAACAAATTTTAAGACAATAGTCTATAGCATTAACTTTGGAATTTAATGGATCATGAAATTCCTTCCCAACTCCTCTATTCTAGTTTCTATCATTTCTTTCATCACGGGTAGGCCTCTTCCCTCTGTCATTATTTTGATCATAAAAATTGGGTCTTTAGTGTGCTTGATTCTAATTTTGAGTTATCTCCTAACTATAGTGTACATTAGGGATCCCTTTCTTAGCCTTGGCCAACTTGTATGATATTTCCTTGATAGAAGTTACCAAGGTTTTCATGGTCTCCTCAAGGTTGGCTGTCTTAGTGGACTGAGCCTTCACAAGATTATCCAGTTGTACATCATCCTATTTGTTCAAAGGTTTACCCATAACCTTTATGTTATTTTCAATTTTAATGGCCATGTTGAATACCAACCTTAGGTTCAGAGGATATTTATCCATCAATTAGTATGTATCTTTCTTGCTAAATGCATCATAATATTTAACCAAGCATGCTATATCATTAGGCCTAATATTTTTGAGCAGCCACATCATAGTCTTATTAAACCTCATATTAAAATATTGCACACACTTATTAGGGTTTTTATTTATGTTTTCAAATTATATAAGAAGGAACATAGGGTCAATTCTATCCCCATACTAAATTTTGAAAACATTCTTCATTTCTTCCCATGAATCTATGAGTCCATAGGGAAGGGAATTGAACCACTCATGATCATCTTCTTCCAATGTGTGAAAAAATAGTTTAATGTAAGCATCGTCATGCTCAACCTCATAATATTTAATGATAATGTGAAAATACCTCAAATGTTGATCACCAGTCACTATATTAATCCTTTGAAACTTAGGGAGGTGGTTCTTTACTTCATTTGGAAATTCATTGGTGTCATCTCATCAATGTTGATATGTCTGAATCTCTAAATCCTAAATATAGGATGTTCATTCTCATATTAATATCTATGTATCATGATTGGGTCAATGGTGGGCCAAGATCACATGGTAAAGGGCTATGAGGGGATGAGTGAGGTGGACTTGGGGGATCAAACCTAGGAGGAGATTCAGGTAGTTGAGAAGATGTTGGGTAGTAAATAAGATTATAATGCTCTGAGTTATTAAGATAACTATGATAATCTTCTATTAAATTAAGTTCAACAAATAAAAGTTTAGGTGTACTAAAATTTTGATAGTCCATACACTCCTTTATAGTATAACTTTGTCCTTCAATTGGCCTCCATATTTGTCTCCTTATTGGTTCCCATTTGTACACCTCTTTCACTCGGCCTTACACAATTGAAAAAAATGGCAAACAAAGATAAAAAACATGCTAGTATGTCACTATAACCAGTGATGGATTGGCATCTAGAATAGATCAACAATAGAAAATGATTGAGAGGCATCAACAAAGGGTATAGTTAGTTCCCTACTACTTCTGGCTCTTGATGAACCAAGGTGAGAGGACCTACAGGGTAGCTTTCTCACATGGAGATATTCTACAATTCAACCTCTATGGGGATTATTAGCACAGGGAACACAAATGTGATGAGTTCATAACCAAATTCATTCACTCCATTCAGGAAGGGTTGTCACATGGGACAAAAAAAATTTCTAGATCACATACAAGCTACTGAAGATAGATATAAAAGTAACTTCAACTTTCATTCAAAATAATTTTCAATAACACAGGCTAAATATAAAATTGTAGTGCTTGGATTTCAATCAAAAACTAAAAAAACATGTGAAGTATGTAATATTTTATGCATATACAAGGAAAATAACACTTATAGTATGTAAAGGGTGTATTATTTTTAGGGTAGGACATAATAAGACAATCTGGTGATTATAAAATGAGGGTGGGGTGCTTATGGTTTTCAAATAATATTGATTATTTCAACATACATAACATCACAAATTTCAAAGAAGTAAAAGAACTAAAATGAAAGACATGGAAACGACAAGGAGAAATTTGCATCCATTCGTGCCAATAGGTTTTAAATGCCCAAATCATCCCTAAAACCCTAGAACACACACTAAAACTAGGAATATTTAATACTTTTTCCTTCTAAATTCATTAACCCAGGCTATATTAATGAGATGTTCAAAAGAATATTTCCAAATCTCTATAAAAAAATCAGTTTATAACCCAGATCTATGCCCCAGATGAAAGCCATACATAAGCACAAAGCTAGATATCCAATCAACATGGCATTTAAAACATCTCATTACATTTCATTAATAGTATACAATAAAGAACCATAAGTATTTTCCATTAACTTGAAATAAAATCTTACATACACAAATGTTTCAAAATGTTGCCATGGGGAAAAGCAATGTGATTTTCTCCATGTTGGACAGGGGAGACATATAGAGATGCTCTTAGGGATTATTAATGGTTGTAAAAATAAAAATTCCTTAGAAATAAAGACATAATGGACATAGGTATGATCCTAAAATTTGTAAGAGCCTATACTTGGGAGAAAAATAGAGACCAACAACAACCCACGAATAGAGGAGGAACCCTCTATTTATACACATTTTACCCTTTTCAAATTTGGGATTGTGGGTTACAATTTTTAAAATTCCAAAGCAACCCTCCAAATTCCACCAAGATGCTCCCAACTAGAAAATATTCCTTTCCACACCTAAAATATTCATCTATTTCCAATAAAAATCATTGTTCTAACTATCCCTAAAACGAATGACGAAGATTTGCAACAAAACATTTGATTTATTGACTGGAGATGCCTTTTTACATGATCTAGAAGGTGAAATTATATGGTGGAGGTTGAATAAATTTTTTCCTCATGTATAACTACCTAGAGATTCCCTTGACCACTTGTTTGCATAGTTAGAACCTCCTAGACAACTACCTTTCCTCTTATGCACACTATGGAAGAACCTACTCTTACAATGATGGAATTGAGATTCTACAGATGTGGTAGAGGTAAAAAATGATTTGTAGCTAAAAATATGCTCTAGAATGGCCCATGGACCTTTTTTGTACTTGGAATTTTTACCCATCCATGAAAGAGCCATCAATTTTAACTGCTAATCCAAATATTACCACATATTGACAAGTAACATGCCACATCAGATCTAATTAGGCATTTATTGGGATTAAAAGTGACTAAGCCACTTACTTGGCTCCAATCTAGGCACATGTCACTTTCTCATGTAGTCTTAAAGCTAGATCAAATATGTACCATCAATCCTTTTAAAAATTCTTTGAGTCTTGACTTCATCATGGGCTATTGATTTTGATTTAGGCCTTTGAGAGCCTACCATTTGGAAGCTAATTGGGTTCCCTATGTGCCTTACAAATAGTATCAATTACTTGATTGCTATTGTACCACATTGTAGCCTCTCTTTAGGTCTCTGGCCCTATTGAACTATCGATTATTTGTTTGTACCACTAGATCTTTGAAATATGCTCAAGCTTTAATCATGAGTTATGGGCTTGAGACTTATAGCTTCCACATTTACATTGAGCTCTATTGAAATTTCTACCTTTATCTCATGTTGTTAAACTTATTTACTTGGATTAAACATGCTCCATTGATTCTTCAAACCCAAGATCAAATTCTGACCATTGATGTATATCTAACTCATTACAGTTGTGACACATATCAGTACCACATTCAACTTAGACCCTTTGAAAATTTTATTCTCATTCATGTCATTAATCTAATGGATCCATGATCAACCATGAACTATTTATTTACCTAGTCACTTTCTGAGATTAAGACACTTATTATTCTCCCATCCCTTTAGAGGATCTTTTGCTTGTTGACCTCCACTCACTGTTAGATCCCCAATAGGGTTCCAAAGATGGTGATACTTGTTACCTTCTCACTCATCATGGGGATTTATTGAAGTCTTGACATATTTCTCACCA
>JARHVA010007175.1:680000-738696 GCA_037957365.1 Torreya grandis | reverse complement strand
ATTATCTTGAAGCAAGATTGATGAGGATTCTAGTCTTGCATTACCTCCCCATTTCTCAGTTAAATCAAGAATAACATTAAAGTCTCCAGCAATAATCCATGGCAAGTAAGGAAATAATCTATGAACCACATGAATATTATTCCACACCAGACGTTTCCCTTAGAAATAAATAGGAGCATAGACATTAGAAAAGGGACAAATTCTCTAGACTCAATGCACAAAGAAACCATGGATAAGGAGGACTTGAAGGAAATCCAGGACATAGGTTGGATTTTTTGTGGGTTCCATAGACATGCCACACCCCCAAAGATCCCTGATCTCCAATGCACTGACATTGACCTTGCCTCCACAACTTAGGTTCGATACTCATCATACATTCCACAGAAACCTTAGTCTTTTGAAGAAAGAGAACATCAGGAGAATGACTTCTAACTAATTCCCAAACAACTTTTTGTCTAGGGCCGTTGTTCAAGTCCCTTGCATTCCAAGAAATAATGATCATTTGGGAGGAGTCAAAAAGTGGGAATCTAAGGTCTTAACAGATCCTGACTCCACCAAATTCTCCCTTATCATCTTAATCTTCTCCAAGTCCTTCTTTCATCCCATTTTCACATTTTTCTCAAAATCCCCCTTCTTACCATCCTTTTGAAAAATGCCTAGATGAGGAGAAGATTTACCTCGCTTATTCGTATCTAAAACCGTAGTCCATGCAGGACGAGTCGCTTCCTCTACTCCCTGTCCCATATCAACATTTGGCTCTAAAATCATCTGCACCCTTGACTACCCATCCGTGACCATAGCCATGGGAGATTCCACATGAGGAGCAAAGGGAGGAATGGAAGAGCTAATCTCCAATCCAGAATCCACTGCAAGTTGATCTACACTAGTTAATCTAGGATTAACTTCTTACTGACCCAATTCATCCAAGACCTCAAACCTGTTAAAGGTATCCTCCTCCTGCCGCTCCATTAGAGTCCTCTTCTATCCTCTGCTATGATTTCGATCCTTAACCTGAATGAAACCCTCAGCATCCTTGCCCTCACCAGCAATAGACTTCTTCCCTTTTTCAGTAATAGGAATGTTACTAGGAGGAGGTGTAGGTTGCTGCTCCACTAGCTTGGCCCTCGAGCATCTTCGCACCAGGTGACCATATTCATGACAAAGGCGGCATCAAAAAGGAAGGGTCTCATAATCTAGTTGTTGCACCCAAGAATGTGAGCCCACACACATCTCCACCACATCTGGCAGTGGTCTATTCAGATCGATTTCCATGCAAATTCAAGCAAAAGTCATAAGTTTCTTACCCAAGGTTTGTGTTGAAGATCCCTACCGGCCTTTCAAGCATTGATGCAAGCATATGAAGAACATCTTTCTCGACAACATTTTATTGGAAATCTGGGCAACTGAACCCATACTAGAACTCGATTTGGAAGCTCCTCAGAAGGATTAAATCATGCATGCCATGGTTTGACGAATAGCCCAACTTGATTATAAAAATAGGGCCCACCCTCAAAAACCATATTGCGATTAGCCAAGCAAAGAAACGTAACCATGAAAAAGTTTTTTGCAAGCATCGTGATCTCCATTTCACCCTCTAGTTCCCACAGTCTCTGAGCCCAATTCTCTAGAAATTGAAGGGAAAATCTTAAACCCAAAAACTTGTAATACAGCGAATACTTAGAGTAGTATTCAACATCTTCAACGATCATTTCAAAAGGGATACTAGTTTGGGTCTTTCTTTGCACCATTTGAGGCAACCATTAATATTCATGATCTGAGATCCTCCAAGCAAGCTCGAGTCCATAGCACCTATAGTCTGAGAAAAGAAGGCATTTTCAAACATCCTCGCTCCTGTCCTAGCATATTTAAGTCCACCGCTTCACTAAAACTTATACTAGGTTCAGCCCTAGAAGGCGCACTCTTAGCCATAACCATGCCTGGCCTTAGACACTCCACAGAAATGGGATCTATCCAGGCACCTCCACCGACCCGATCATAGAACGGTGTCTAAAAGGCACTCTCAATACAAAATGTCAGCTAGAAATAAAAGTTAAACCAGTAAATTTGATAGCTAAATCTGTAGCACCCCACCCCACACTATCAAACAACCACCCCCTCCTACGCAAGCACAGACACATCGAGAACAAGCTAGGGCACGGCTGCCCCTGGCTCAGTGACGAACTACAGATGCCTTCAACCATCATTCCCTCCTTAGTTTCATTCTATTCAAAATAGAAATCAAAATATAATGATATGTTTTTTTATAATGGCAATTGAGGAATGAATTTAATTCTAGCACATGTGAATTGATGCATTACCACTCGAATAAATTTCATTTAAAATCTTCAGGGCTTGGTATTAGTGGCCACATATTAGTGGAAACATGTTCAATCTTTTATATTTTAATATTTGAGTAAATAATTTTGATCACATTTTTATAGGCATAAAATATCGAATAGTTAAAAGTGAATTACAGTTAGCAGAGGAAAATGTAGAATATGGAGCATTTTTATAACTGACATCAGCTAAAGCAAAAAAATGTAAAATTAATAATTTTTCCCTCATTGTAATTATAAAAATATAAAATAGAAGATAATATATTAATTAGAAATAGTTTCAGTATTTTCCTATGTTACACAATGTCAATACATTCAGCATGGAAATAAGAATACCACCAAGTGATACAATTACAAAGAATTAAATAAATTGATATTTTAAATAATTTAATTAATAAAACTTTTAATATTTTTAATTAGTAAAATTTTTATTTTTTTATCGATTGAGATTTTTATGATACAACTTAATAATTATTTTCATTAACACATATTTTTTTTAAATTTAAAATTTGAATTAATGAATTAGTTTTATTATATTATAAATAATCAAATTATTCAAATTAATAGTCTTATATTGAAATGAGAAATATAATTTTAATTATTTATATTAAGTTTATAAAGATTCAATTTTTTATGATTAATAAGAGTAATATAATTGAAAAAAAGTAAATAATAATTAAAAAATAGGTAATTGAAAAGTGAAAGCTATAGTATCTTAACATGAAAGGGACTCAAATTTATAAAATTATGTACTTCACTGAGTACTTCAATAAATATTTAATCTTATATAATTTATAAATAAATTTAAATTATTTATATTTATTTTTGTATCTAAATAAACTAAAAGGTGTATGTATTTGTAAATAAACTAAATTTTAATTAAGATTATATTCTTATCCAAAAAAATTCTCAATAGTTAAAAAGTAAAAAAAGCTTTATTGAGGATTGGTTATTAATTTAATTGGTGAAGTTTAGCTTATAAAATAACCAATAAATATACTCTATCAAAAATAGGTAATTTATAAAAAAAATTAGAAACTATAAACACTTTTAAAATAAATAAATAACTAACTTACAATATTTAAAAGTAAAATATATTATTTATAACCCAAAAAAAATAGTTAATCTCATCCCTTTTTTAATGGTAGTCATAATTAAAACAATATCATATCAAATGAATGTTTAAAAATGTTAGTTTTCATAAATTAAAATGATAATAAGATAATTGAAAATTCATGATTATAATGGTTTAAGTATTCATACATACACTGATATATGTTTTATTTATATTAGAATATATGTAAATGATTTGGTATATACACGTCATGATTTATATATTATGATACACCACTAATGTAAGAGATACCATACTATAAACCATTCTCCTATCACCAATAGTGAAATTATATATTCTAAAAAAAAGGTATGCTTTCAACCTGTCATAAGAGAATCGTGAATTATAAAATTAGTTTCTAAGATAATAAATAACATAATGAGAGGTAATGAGAGCTGATGTGATTATAATAGATCCTTATAACAACATTGTCCTCAAAAATAATCCATATGTAATTGCTACATTACATAATTTAGGTTACATGACATTAAAATAAAATTTTATAGGGTTTGACATGGAGATTGTAAAATAGTTTTTACAAACACTACAAGATGATGTTTCTATGATGAATGGATTGGAATTGGTTCAACAAATAAATTGTTAGCTCTAGAACAAGATTACTAGTGACAAGATAAATATGGTTAAGAACATATATTTTTATCCAAAAACAAGGCTTATATTTTATAGTACAAGAAAGATATTTAAATATGATTCTAAATATTCAAAAGGCTCTCAATTCCTTCATCATGATCTCTTGAGGAAAATAATTATGTTATTTTGATTTATTTATCTAACAAAATAAAAATTTAAGAATATTTTAATTGTTTAAAATATGTCTAAATTAAAAAAGAGTTAAATATGAAATAAAAATATAATTAATTTATTACAATCTTATATAAATATAATTAATCAAAAATATTAGTGAAATTAATTTGTTTTGGGTCTATACATGTCTAAGATTATGCAAATCGTAGTGAGGACTGAGGATAGATTAGGTGTCATTTATATTTTGAAATATAAATATTAAAAGAAATAGATGATGGAAATAGTATTTAGTCTCAATATATGTATATTAATTTTATTCAGTCAACTCATAATGATTTATGAATCTCATTCAATCAAAATCATTCAAAAAGTTATTGGGAGTCATTTTTTACTCCTGATGAAGCCAAAATCTTTTATGCCAATATTTAAAATTGAAGAAAATACTTTAATAACTATAATATTAGGATATCATGATTGGTTTAATTAGGGTATAACATTTCTAGGCCCAACAATAAGATAATAATAACTAAATTTGGAGAGGGACCACCAACCTATGTTCTTTTATTTTTTGATAATGTCATATATGGTAATTGGATGTCTCATATTGAATCTTTAGTAGAAAGGTAATAATAAAATGAAATTACTTTTGTACGGATTCTTCTTTTTTTACTAATTTCAACAACTCCTTTAATGATTAGAAACAAAGAGTGACTTTAAATTTCAAAAAATTTAAGAAAAAATGTAGATTAAATCAATGTAGAGTGTGGAAAATAATACTCTAAAGAAGAAGAATGATAATAAATATATAGACACTAGTTTTATTTGAATTAGTTAACTACATATTTTTTTTACTACCTCCCATATCTAAATAAAAAGGGCAATACTCCAATTTTTTATTGCAACATAGTCCATATAAGTTTTATTTCTCATCTTCATACCATACAAAAAGTATTAATTTTTAATTACTTTTTATAGTAACCTAAATCTAGTAATGAATAATTTATTGTCATTTTTTATATCTATTTTTAACTTTAATTAAATTGTGCACTTAATATGGACCCATTTTTTCACCTCACCCTATCTTAGGCATTAGTAAAGGCCTATTTCTTTCCCAATATCATTTGTAGATGACATAAATGTTTTAATCAATAAAAATGTTGTTATGAATCTATTTGGACAAATCTAAATCCAAAATTTAGCACTTTACCTTAGAGGATAACATCTAATAGGCATAGTAGTGGGAGGCATTCTTGTATATATAGGACATTCCTATGTTAAGCCTTCTAATATTCACTTTTTAAAATTAACTCCTCCCTTAGCTTGTCTTTTGTATTTTTTGGTTTCCTAGCATGTGGTTTCCCATTTTGAATTGATGAAAGGGCACACTCAAGCCACTTATTAATTCATTTATAAATTTCAATTCAGAGGCTTATTTATATAACTGTACATTGAGAAAAAATTCAATATTCTTCCCAATTCTAATTTTGATCACTAAAAGCAATCCTTAGACAAAAGGAAAGCATGTTTTATCAAACCCTAAGTGAAGAATCATAAATTATTCAATTTAGCTATCTATTCATACATTTATTCAATGGATCACAATTTCACAAAGTTCTCTAAGTGGTATAACTCTGTGGGGATTAATAAATCCTTGGAGTATTGGATGGGTAGGAAATGTTCAGTCATCATGTTGGTGATTGGGCTTAGCTTAGCCAACTACACTCTACATTTACATGTTCATATGTATTTAAATAATTGCTTTCCCTACTAAGGTTTTGACATTTTTTATTCTAATTCTATGTATTTTCACACTTTTAAAGGTTAAATCTGCACATATAGACCTATTTTCACATGACACACATGATTGTGTTAGAATTTCCATTTTTAGAAAAATACATGATTCATCAACTAGGATAGTAGTGAGATTATATCATGTCCTTTGTTTGGTGATCTTTTCCATGTTTAGTTTCAGTTCTATCTTTTGAGTATTTTTTTAGCATTCTTATTTTCTTATTTTTACATTCTAACATTCAACATACTCAAATCTATGGTAGAAAAAATTAACACTATATTTTGTTTGCATATATAATCTTATTTCAATCATTTTCACATCATCTAATTCATTCATTTACTCTCAATCTACTTCACAATAGGGTTATTTAAATCATTCTAAATTATTTTACTCAATTTATCTTAATTAGGGTCAATTACCACATTAATTGTAATTTTGAAAAAACATATTGGGGAACCCATTATTTTCATCAAACATTGATAAACCCCAAGTTCCTTAAGGTTCTAATCTCTTAGGGTTTCAAATAAATTATCTTAGGGTTTCAAATAAATTATCTTAGGGTTTTCATAAATTTATGAACTTTTCCACATTAAATTAACCTTATTTCAACTTAGGATCTAAATCTAGCACTAAAATAACTTGCTTTCAACCTTGGACATAATAGGTTCTGACACTGAAATCACATAATTTTTACCTCTAATATGATATCTGGCCTTGAAATCACCTTTTTTTAAAGATGAAATTTAGCTAAATAAACTAATCTCTATAAACAAAGAAATCTTTTCTAACATTGTATTTCATATTCTTATGTACAATAAAATTTCCATGTTATTATTGTAACAATATTCTTCCTTTTAGGATCTTACATTTAAATTTTCCATTACTTGTTATTCATATCATTTATGGCTATATTAGATGACAAATTTTTCTTTTAAAATCATCAAAAATTAACTAAATCACTTTTTTGCTTTTTCATCAGTGTTTCAACGTCAATCATTCTTTACTTATTAATCCTCCACTCGTAATCAATCGATCTGAAACTAAGATATGTCAGTCTACCATTAGATGATCTTTTTCTTCCATTCTCCCCCCACAAGCAATTGGTCTACTTTATTTTTCTCTTTGACTGCCAATTTGTAGGTTGTATTCAGCTAAACCTTCTTAGTGGTTCCCCCTACAATCTCCATATTAATTTTTTCCTCTCCCTCCATATTTTTCAAATGCTTAAGTGGAATTTAGGGAGCTATATACATTTATATAAGAATTTTCATATATTGTATGCATATAAATTTGAATAATCATTATGCTTATATAAAATAAGACACATCATTCATGTCACCAATTATAATTGGAATTTAGGGATGATTTTTTATACATCTTAATATTAGATAACATAATAAAAATATATGCCACTTCACGTGTATGTTTTTTGTCAAGTTCATAATGATTGTTTGTACTTGTAAAAATAGTGTTAAAAATATTATATTTATTTTTACAAGATTAGGCCAATGTTTTGTTGGTGTAGGTGAGATGTTACAATTTTTAAAGTATGTGACATTAGAACATCGATCAACATTTAGAATATTAGGTGTGTGTTTGTGTTTGTGTGTGTGTGTGTGTGTGTGTGTGTGTGTGTGTGTGTGTGTGTGTGTGTGTGTGTGTGTGTGTGTGTGTGTGTGTGTGTGTGTGTGTGTGTGTGTGTGTGTGTGTGTGTGTGTGTGTGTGTGTGTGTGTGTGTGTGTGTGTGTGTGTGTGTGTGTGTGTGTGTGTGATAACATAATTTTATTAATGTTTCATGCTATGAATAACATAAAGCCTATTAAAACAATGTTAATTTAATGAATGGAATATCATATGGGTGGGAATCTAGTGCTTTGGAAGTGGAATGAGCTTTTTATTATATTATAAGCTTAAAAGGATCCATAAGTTTTATGAACCCTTAAAAAAGTAAAAAGGGCAAAGAAAATGCATCTGTTTTATGTGGTGTAATAACCAACACCATAATAGGAGGGTATACTCTAGGCTTGATATATTTTATTTGAATAAGAACATTTTTTTATTTAACAAGAGGATAGATCTAACCCTGTCAAGGTTTTCTATTTTACCATTTTCATCATCATCCAATTGATAGTGAGGCTTCTGTGAATAAAGTTAGGATTTATAAGTCCTTATATTAGAAGGATATGCATAAATTTAATGTTTCTCACATTCAAGATGTTGACTTTACAGATGGATTTTGTGCTTCCTATAATATTTGCAAAGCAACTTCTGATTCTCCATCTATTATTTATGGATGTAACTCTTGCATGGACCTTTCCAACAAGTTTACCATAATTGTTCTAGTGGAAAGCCAAGAAATTAAGGAAAGTGCATATGGTTTCCAAAGAAAAGTTGATATTTGAGAAACTTGTTGTTCAAAATGACCCTAGTAATGTTGAGCTTTGGATAATCTTTCATTGCTTAAACATCAAATTAGATAACATCAATTCTTCATCTCTAGGGGTGCCTAAATTCATTATCTAGGTTGAATTAGATTATGCTTGAAAATAAAGGGTCTATTTTTTTCTTCACAATCCTAAATGCCAATAGATCCAACCAAAAGATTTCAATGATTGAATATGGTGGTTTCCTTTCTAGTGACCTCTAGAAGATGAAGTTGGATTTTTTATTTATATTCCAATATCTTTCTATATAATGGTGTAGAACTTGAGGTTTTTAAAATCAAAGATCTATGTGCCAAGTGTATTCCTAGAATTTTCTCTAGAGAACTTGTTATTATTTTCATAAGGAAATCTCCTTAGATGATATTAAATCTAATATTGATTCTCTTATGGATGATAAGGCACCAAGGGTTGACAAGTCTCCTGCTTAATTCTGTAAGATGAATAAAGATTGGATTGCTCAAGAATGCCTCTCAAGGTATAATGAAGCCCTTGAGATAGGGTCCTTAGGGATTTATATTAACATAGGGGTTATTAATCTCATATCAAAGAAAGGAGATCACACCCCAGTAAAAAATTTGAGTCCTATCACCCTCCTTAATGTCTCATATAGTATTTTTGATAAAATTTTAATGAGGAGATCTTTTCTTCCCTCTATTATTTTTGAGACTTAGATAGGTTTTGTTGAAGGAAGATATATTCTAGATAATCTTATCTCAAGTTGGTAAAGGTATTGATTGGGATCTTGACTCTAATAATAATGTGGTGATAATCTTTCTTGACTTCAAAAAAGCATATGACATGATCGAATGGCCTTTGACTCACTTGATGTTGAAATATTTTGGGTTTTAGGATAGATTTTATGGAATGTTCAATATTATTTTTGGAGATACTTATGTTGTTATTGAACTAAATGGTTAACTTGCTCAGTCATTTGATCTTGAATAATCTATTTAAAAAGGTTTCCCTTTGGAACCTTCCTTATTTGTCCTTGTTGTTAAGGTCTTACACTATATTTTGAGAAGTTCTACAGTTGGCCCCTCAATTAAAGGCCTCTCCTTGCTAGATAAGTTTGAACTTATTAATGTCTTGTTTGATGATGATATTATTTTGACTATTGAAATTAAGAAGGATAATTTGATATAATTTCATTCCAATATTGATTTTTATTTCTCTATCTCTACTTCTAAAGTTTCCTTTCATAAGTATTTTAATATTGGCTGGAATTAGAATCCTCCAGAATGGTTGACTAGGTTTGATTGGTTGTGTAAAGGATGTAACCACTTGACTAGATAATTGGGTATCCCTTTTTCTCTTGTTCCTTCCTTCAAGAAAATGTGGGATTAGATATATGAAACGATCAATAAGGATATGTGAAAATAGCATAGACATCTCTTTTCTCTTTCAAGAAGTATTCAAGTGTGAAAAAAAGTTCATTCATCTTAAATATCTAATATGCCTATTTATGGATGATTAGTAAAGTTCAAATTAACATGCTCCATAAAATTATAAGGGATTTTTTATGGTTTGATGGTAGGGATCTCAGAAAAATACATGCAGTGGCATGGAAAATTTGTGGTGTCCCTCAAAAGATTGGTGTTTTTGGGTTGAAATATCTATATCTTCAAGGTATTAATATGGGTGTCAAATGGATTGTTAGAGGTCTAAATGGAGATAATCCATGGAAAGAGTTGATGAGAAAAATCATTGTCATAGGTTTCCTTAAAGCTAAACCAAACTAGAAAGGATTGCACATGTCTGATTTAATGGTTGGTTTTTTCTATCAAGGTGCTAGGGCTTTCTATTTTTTTGTAATATGGAAAGCATGTGAGTCAGTTGAGCACCTTGTGTCAGTGCCTTATGTCTTCTATATCTTGGGTTATTGGTTTTATGGGTATAGGTGAATCCAATGGAATATTTATATCAATAAATGTCATTCATTTTTTATTAGGGGATGTTATGCCTAGGTCTATTATTTGAAGGGACTTAATAATCTCATGTACTTCTTTCGTGATGGTTGGGCTTCCTTGCTTAAGATTTCCAATGAGTTTCACATTTCCTCTTTTCAAAAAAGTAACTTTAGCCTCCTTTCTAAGGCCCTTAAGTATTTCAAAATATTCTATTTTTTATAAGAGTGAGTTTTGGGATAATATTAAATAATTAAATTCCTTGTCTCTAAAGTAATATTCTACTAAGATGATTTATGACAAGATTTGCTTTACCAAATGTCATTTCTTCGATCTCAACCATTTGTGGCATTTGTGTGACCCCTTATTTAAATAAATGTAAAAATTCAATGTTATTTGGGCATCTTGTTTGGAACCCAAGAAATATTATTTTCATTAGTTGTTGATGTTTAATAAGTTGGTTGTTAGGTTTGTCATTTTGAAATTTGGTGTTTTTCAATCGTATTATTTGTTCTGTGGGGAGTTGGAATCTATTGATCATCTATATTTTTATTGTCCTTTTATTGTAAATATTTTGAATAATATTTCATTTGATAATGTGTTTTCTCCTTAAAAAACGTCATTTATTCTTTCATAAATTTTTATAACAAAGTAATTTGGTTCATTTGGAAACAAATAAACTTGGATTTTTTTTAGTTTGAAGCAACGCTGATTACTAATTTCAAATTTTAAGTTATCACTAGATTTTTATTAGTGTAGATTTTCCTACAACTTAATATTCTTTAGGATCAACTAGAAAATTTTATAGAGATTAGAATGTTGAAAATTTCCTCTTGTTTTTTTTAGACACCAATGGTTTTCCTAAACAATCTAATCTTCTAGGTTGGAGAGCTACTCAATTTTTTTTTTGCTAAGGTTCAGTTGACTGAGTATGAATGGGAGTTGATGAAGGATTCCTTTTTTGAACAAGTTGATAAGAAAAAAATTTATGAGTGTGTTGGATATTTTGATTCTGATAAGATTAACACTATGCCTTGGTTGTTAGCTCAGAAGGATGTGATGGAGGCATTGAAACATGGTGGTCCTAGCTCCCCATAGACTAGTGTTGGACTAGTGGATCCTTTGTTTTTGTCCATTGATTCTAATAATGCTAATGTAATGGTTGGTATTGGACAAGGTGGTAGTGAATAGTTTATGTTGGTTGGTTGTGGAAATCAAGTAGATGACTGTATTATCAACATTAAAACTCATCTTAAAAAGGTGATTGACTTTGGTAAAGTGGTTGATGTAGAGGAACTAAGAAACTATGTCAACACTTACAACATTCACATGATGCTTGACAAGGTTGAAAGGTTCCCACCACTTGTGTGTGCTCCTCAACAGAGACCTGTGTTGAACAAGGGACATGTGAGATATAAAGTGCTTGAGGATGATGATGGTTCACTCGTAAGAATCTTAAGGGATATTATCTATTCTAAATAGGCTAAGTGCCCTATGTTTTTTTGTTTTATTTTGTTTCCTTTGATGTTGTCACTGTTGTGTGGATTTTTTATATTGTAACATCATACTGGTATTATGGACCTTGGAATTTCTTTGTGATTAGCTAAATTAGCCTAGTTTCTTATGGATGTTCTCATCTTTAGATGTATAGTCTATTGTAAATGATATTACAATATAAAAAAATGACATATCTTATCATATTTTTCCTTTAGTATTTTCTAAATAATACAAGTTGTCTTTATGTATTATTTTAAAATGTAAACAAAAAAAGTGTAAAATACTTTTAATTATTTAATGAAAAGCACACTAATAACTCTACCAAAGGAGATCCTATTAAAGGAATGGCCTTAGGCACACTGGTCACAATTTTGATCACTCAATAACCAATTTGATCCTAGGGCAAAGAGCACTAGATAAGAATGGGGTATGGCCAAGCGGTAAGGCAACAAGTTTTGGTCCTATTATTGTGAAGGTTTGAATCCTTCCATCCTATCCAGATGGGACAAATATCTAAATAATACAACTTAAACTAAGGATATATATAATCTAAGTATTTGAAACAATTTTTATTTTATAAGTATAAAATAAAATATGAATAGAATAGTTTTATTAGCATGTTGTTATTAATACAATTTTGTTAACATGATGCCAACAACACAATCCTATTAATATGATGTGATTTTATTAAATAACATATGTTCACTTCTATTTTATCTCTAAGTGTTGTATAAATAACATAATTTAAATATTTATATTATTTTTAAAAACTCATAACACAATTTTTTTAATATGATGTAACTAAAATAGTATTTTCTTACATGTGAATTTTTTAATTAACATTCATTAACATTTATGTCATTCCTAAATATCATTTAAATAATAAAATTTCTATATATTTAGATTTTTTAAAAAATAAAACTTTAATCTAAAAATAATGAGATAACTAATAAAATATTAAGATAAACCTAAACTAAATAATTAAATTAACCATTCATCAAATATGCTTGTATTTTTTTAAAATAAATATATTGATATATTTAAATAATATATAATATACAAACAATTCACAAAAAAATAGTCAGTATAGAAGCATGCGTCAAAGTTAGACTAATCCAAGCCTAAAAATGGGAAACAATAGAAAAAAAAACAAAAGTAGGCCCAACCTAAGAACAAGTCATCATAACATCATAAAAGAGAACATTAAGTTTTTAGAGCGAGGCCAGAAAGCAGAGGATCCATATCATCTGGACCCCAACCTGAGCTAGGAAAGTCATTACCATCTGAGATTGGTTTCCAACCAAAAGCTTGAGAAGTGTCCTTACCATGTTCTTATGGCCGAGTAGGAGAAATGGCCAGAGAGAGTTTGGGAAACATGTCTATCATGTTTGTCCAACCTCCAAGTGGAACCCCCAAGTATCTAGATGGAAAGGAGGAGGAGGAGGAGCACCCCAACCATCTTGGCCAATAGGAGAAATAGGTGGTATTTTCCACCATCACTATTATCTAGGAGGGGACGTGTGCTAATACAGATTGCCATATAAGAGTGGTGCTAAGACTGGCTGCATCAGTGTCCACCTTGAGGCATGCTAGCAATTCTTCCATCAATTTTGTTATCTCTTGATAGAGAATGAGGAATTTATACCATAGCACAAGGAGCATCTCCCCAATGAGTGAGAAGGTCTTAGATATGGCCAAGCTCAATGGTAACTTTATTTCCATGCACTTGAATATACAAAAGAACATTGGAAATAATAGAGGATTTTCTAAGAGTAGAAAAAATGAAATCTAATGAAACATTGTTAAACACTACATTATTTTTTTCTTTCCACAATAAAAATAGAATATCCAATCTAAAAGTATGCAAGAATTGGGTTTATTTAAAAGGCAAGGTGGGTTTATCTCCAAGAAGGATATGCTGACATTGAAAACATATGGAGTAGAAAGACCAGAAAAGGTCATGAATCCATGTCCAAACCCTTTGAGCTTTCAAACAATGCCAGAAATGATGGAGTGTTTCTAGATTGCCATATAAAGAGCATTTGAGAAGGGAAATTCCTAAATGCACAAGTCATATACCTATAGGTAGACCCTGGTACTAAACACACAAAGTTTAATGAGATAGCTTAGGCTCCAAGAAAGACTCCTAGCTAGTATAAAAATGGAAGCACCTGGTGTGAACTAAATAATGTAAACCATAGTGAGATTTAAGAGTGTCTATCATAGGCATGTGGGGAGTAAGCCACCCATAGCTAAGCTCGGGGGTGTAATTTTTAAATAGAGTTTAAACATACCACTTTCATTCCTTCCACCAAGAATGAGCAAAATTAATAAAGATTTTATGAAGCATTGATGGTGGAACAACATTAAGGTTTTCTTCATAATATTATCTATCAGTATTGGCTCATTAGAATCTGGTTTTCACCTCCTCTTAGGATAGCCAAGAGCGAGACTAATTACAAAATATGTCTTGGACAATATGAATACCTTTAGGAAACAACTTGAGAGCATTGATCTAACGAACCTTGGCCAGAGGGACTTCATTGACATTGATAACAAGTGACCACCATAGTGAGTGTGAGTTAATAGACAACCCATCTTGAAACACTGAGTCATTCAAGAGAATCCATGGTTTGATCTTTTCCCATGCTTTCTAGATACTTTTAGCCACAAAATAACCTATAATTTGAATAGGGGTTTTGATGATGAGTAGATTGGAGAAGCAAAGCCCTTTCTAAGATTTTTTGCCTTTAGGAAGGCCTAAAGAGATGCATTGTCATAATAACACCTTCCAAGCTTCCTTATCATCAATGTCTTGCATAATATATTTGGTACATAAGGAAACTCTATGAAGATCGATGTCAATGAGCCCCATACCTTTAGCATCCCATGTGAGGCAGAAATATTTCCAAGCAAGCCTATGGAAGCCATGGCCATGTGAAGAATTGATTCAAATAAAATTCTTGAAAAGTTTTTCAAGTTTATGATAAGAATTATTGGAAGGCACCCAACATGAAGAGTAAAAAACATGAGTGGTTACAAGCACTTTTGAGAAGATTTGAAATTTTACTAGTAATGATAAGGGTTTAGTCACCTAATATTCTAATTTATTTGCTACTCTATTAATGACATATTACCACAACATGGGTGGAGAGGTATCGAAAGAAAAAAGGATACCAAGAAATTTGAAGATTTCATCATGTTGGATCTAGGCCCACCCATACTTTTCAGTCCACACTGGTGGGGGGAAGTATGACTGCCTATAGCAATGATTTTTTTGCCATTGAATATTGAGCCAAAGGCAAGGTGGAAGATGTTGAGACACTACATGGTGTTGTCCACATTATTCTCTTCTTAAATAATAGTAACAAAAGAATCATCAACAAAGTGGCCATTCAATAATTGCATATCCTCTTGAGGGTATTATTTATTTGGAGGGAGATCAATTCATTTAACAAGGCTCCTAGCTTGGGCATTGCTAAGAAGATATCCAAAACCTTCAATTGAAAGCACATACAGGGAAGGTGTCAATGGGCATCCTTTGTGAATAGAATGAAACAAACCAAATTATTTAGAGGTTACTCCATTAGTAGAAAGGATAGTCGAGGCATTTGAAAAAAACACCTAGATGGTTTGAATGAAATTTAGCCCAAAGCCTAGGGTTTTAAGCATCGCCTAGATGAAAGGACACTCAATATGACCATAAGATTTCTTAAAGTCAATTTTTATGAACATATCTTTTTTCTTAGATCTCCTAGCCCAGTTCATTCCTTCCCAAACCATAATGATGTTTTCTAATATATATCTACTTCTAATGAAACTTGTTTGCTCAAGGTGAATGATGTATGGCAACATGTTATGCAACTAGAGTACTAGAGCTTTAGCAATGATTTTTTAGGAAACATTTAGGAGGGTGATCAATGATAGATCAACTTAGAATCCCCTTGTTTAGGAATGAGTTTAATGTTTCCTTTATTTATATTCTTCCCTAGAGAATGTGTGCAAAATGCCTATCAATAAACATGATATAAATCAGTACCCACAAGATCCCAAAGGGTTTTATAGAATTCATAAGGGAACCATCAATTCCTAGAACTTTGTCATTTGCCATATGAGCCACTGTCTCATGCAGATTATCCACAGGAAGGAGCCTATCATAAGATACTTGTTGAGTGAGAGTGAGTTTGTAAGGCACCACTATGAGACACTGTTGAAGGGATATGTCATGCTCTATGGAGGATACTTGAGCTCTGAACACTTATTGATAATTATGTACAAAGGTTTGAATAATCTATGGTGTCTATAAAAGTCTCCTTCGAGCATTAGAGATAGCCTGAATTTGCTAATTTAAGTTTTTATCTTGAAGCATTTGAAAGAATTCGTTGGAGGCTTTGTCCCCTATCTTGAGCCAGTGGAGTTTGGCTTCGATTTCAGCTCCCCAAACATTGTAGTTATCTATAATTTGGATGTGATTTCATAAATAAGAGACTTTGACCTGCAAGATCTCATTAAATGGATCTTTTTCTAGTAATAAAGTTGCATGACAAAGCTCTAAGGAAGTTGTAGAATAAGAGTGCCATCAAATTTTATCAAATTGGTGGCCATAAATTCTCACAAAGTGAGATCTCACAAAGTGAGAAGTCCTTCTGATGGCATCATCCCAGCAAAGAATCCATCTAAAATCTTGGGATGGTTAGGGATCTAGATTCCAAACTCTATGAATGTGCACTGTAGTGTGCCCATGATTGAGCAGGGAGGTATTAAGAAATAATTATGTTTTATGAACCTTAGGTTTCATGAACTACCATGTCACTCAAAACTAAATGGGGGAGTGATCAAAAAGCCCAAAATCTAGTAGCACCTGTACCGGAGGAGAAAAACCATTATCAAAGGAAAAATATGGTTGGGTGGACATCATTCCTATATCTAATCACTTTAGAATTTGATCGATACCATCCTTGAGTTTGTTCTAGGTGTGCCACACTATGTCTGCATGTTGACAGATTAAATCAGGGTCATAAAAACCCCATTTAGTGCACATATAATACCACACCTCCCTTTTGCCAATTGCCCAATGCATTGGTAGGTGACCCACTTTATCTTTGGGAGATGCCACCATATTAAAGTCATCACATATGATCCAATAAGAAACACAAAGATCATCCACAATCTATCAACATAAATGAGTACGCTCAATGGCATCATTTGAGGTATAAATATTAATAAATTCAAAGGAATGGCTTTCACCATTCAAAAGGGCCCAAACTAATCGGTTGGTGGGATCCATGTCAAATTTCACTAAGCACGGCCACCACCTTGGAGAAATAAACATAATCACACCACCATGTTCTACCTCATGATTATTATGTAGAATAATACTATTGTGCCAGATAGAGTTATTGACCACTGTCAATAAAAAATATACCATCTTAATTTATTGCAAACAAAGAATCTCCATCTCAAGAAACTTCCTTCTGAAATTAGACACGACAAACTTGCATTTTGGGTTTGTAAGACATCGAACATTTTGGTGCATGAAAAACAATTCATAGATGATGGATGTCAAGAGACATATCCCCAGAGTCTAGGCCTTCAAAGGCATCATAAGGATTATATAAAAAATGCTCATTGTTGGCATTTAAAAAAATATCTAATTCTACTTCTTTCCTCACAGTATATTCAACCTGATACTCTCATTCCCAAACTCTTCACACCTCCTAGGAGGGCTATGAGAGTGTTTGGGTGCATCCTGCTGAGCAGGAAGTGGTAGAGAGGTTGGATGTGAGTCTAAAAATTTGAAAGAACTGGGCAGAGAAGCCCTGAGACTTTGAGATAAAACATTGGATGCAAGAGGAGTGTTAAAGACCCTAGGTTTTTCTATTACTTTTGTGGATTTATCATGAGAAAGCTCTTTAGTAGCAAGACCTTGGTTCTACGGGCCATTATTTGTTGACAACTTGCCTCCTTTAGGATTTCTTGTGTTTGAGCTCATGGTTTTACTATGTTTGTTCTTCATTTCTATTGTAGTCCAAACGTCCTTAGCTGACTTTTTTCCACTTTCTAGAGAGGGATTAGGAAGAGAGGATGAGTGGTTACGTGCATTGTTAAGGGTTAACTGAAGGGGACAGTCTTGGATTTTATGGTTGGTGTCTTAGCAACAAAAATAGGTGTTGGGAAAGTTGATATATAGGACTCACTAGAAGTGTCTCACATCCCCAACTTGAATTTTGACAAACACCTTTTTTGGTCTCAGGAGAGGGCTACTTCTACATAAATCAACGTCTACGATCTAGCAAAGTAGAACCTATTTTTCTCATGACAAACAACTTGACCTATGGCAGAAGCATCTAGTGAAAAAAATGCCAATAGGGGAGTAGGAAACCTATAAATTCTACCCAAAATGGGACCTTGAGAGTAGTGTGCTCATAGACTACAAAATCCCATGTCCAAGTGGGAAAACCCTAAGCAAGTTCTGAACATACCATGTAGTTAACTTATGGAGAATACCTCATGCATGGGAAGGGTCATCTAAACGAGAAAAAAAATCCCTTGGTCATATTCTATATGCTTCAAGCTTTATTCCATGAGCAGCCCAATGGGCTTGAACCCAGGACCCAAGCATACTTTCAAAGGGAATTCGGCCCACAAAATATCTTATCAAATAGAACTGTTCTAGCCATTTACAAACGAAGTTAAATTTTGGAATGGGAAAAATAACATCAAGGTCCGAAAAGTTACCTCGTGGTAGACCTTCAGTGAAAACTTCCTTGGAGGCTTGTAGGGGGCCATTGCTTGACGCTCTACCTTTCTTCTTCACCGCTAAAACAACCAAGAGAGAATGAGGAGAAGTCATTAAATAGGCTAGCCTCATCCGAAGGCGAGAAATCCTGAAAGACAATAAATGCTAGTCTTGTAGGCAACCTAACAAGTACCATAGTATACAGACAAGCTAGAATGATAGAAAATCAAAGGTCGACTCTATGGCATGCATAGAAGAAACCCTAATAAAACTTTTTTTTCCATTCGAACCCAAATATCCGTTTCCAAAAAATACTTATATTTCTTTCTCATGATCATGATTTTATATAAAAAATTGTTAATACCATTCAAAATATACCACTAGTCATATTATCATCTTCACCCTGGATACTTTATAATATTCTCAAATATATGTTTCAAACATTTAACATATTTTTCATAGCAAAATGATTGTATTGTAAATCCTTTTCAGTAGTATTTATGGATTCATACCCAATATTTGTACTAATAGTTTTAAGTAATTTCTTCAATAATTTAAAATAAAACAAGTACAATAAAATTAATTGGTAATTTTTTATTTTTTTTTCATACATAGAAAACTGATTCAAGGAATTTTTTTTTATTTTTTTTTTAAAAATTGTTGTTATATTATTAAATTTTATGAAATGTGAAAAAATTCAAATACAGTCAAAGAGACTAGTTTACATTTTAAATATAAAAAATTATTGTAAAAAAAATACAGCTGTAAATGTTATATTTTATCATTGCACATGTCAAACAAACAAACAAACTACGGCGTACGGCCAAAGAAAAGTTCGCTTCACCTGCGCTTTTCGGTGATGCAGATTGAAGTCAAGCAGCACATGATGTGCAACTGTACACTGGAAAGAAGCTACATCTAATTATCTTTAGCACTAAATGTCATTGGTGTACACTTTAGCCTGCCTTAATTTTAGCACTAAATGTCGGGATTAATCTGTACCACCCATTTGGGCCACTTATAATCTACACAAGTCATTTGGGCCACTCGTAATCTACACCAGTCATTTGGGCGACTCATTACTTATTTTCTTTCCTGTACCATCTTTTTCAGTCCCATTGTCTTACTTGACAGGACGTTATAATCATGTTTGTAATGGGCTTCTCTGTTGGGCGCTTCTTAATTATTTGTTAAACGATGAGTACTAAACTTGCGAACCCCAAATTAGGCACAGGTTCACACCATAAATTCGTCTCATTATGGAATATTGGAACAGCTGGCATTAATATTTTCATATAAATTTATTTCGTTTTTGTTTTCGCATTTCTCATGGGCTTGTATGTAGGCCCCCTTCAATTATTAGTCTCGAAGGGAGAGATTATTAGCTTTCATTTACTTTTAACTTGTGATTAATGTTTGCCTCTTTGTCCAATTCAATTACATTGGTTTGTGTGCTTAAAATATGCTTAGGCTTCTGCGAAAACAATTTGTTAGTTTGTTAATGGAAAAAATAAAATATATTATTTGGTGAGTTACGATTGGTCAGGGAAAAAACATGTTATGATGGACTTCACTACTATCGAGGTAAGAATAATGCCTCTGAACAGTTGATTGCTCAAAAGCACGAATCATAGTTTGCAAAGAAAGGAGCGGTTCGCTGTATTCAAAACACGAATAATGACAAAATATTTGGTAGTTGTCAGACTGGGACGATATGTTCCTTCTCCTTGTGTGCCCTGGTGTCACCTAACATGTTGGAGGCTTTTTTTCTCCCAATATTTTGCTGTGTTCATTTTAATGTTAAGAGGATGGGATTCAAAATCTTTTATAAATTCACATTTTCTTTGGTTTGACGAGGGGTTTGAGATTTAGAGCAGAGATTTGACTGTTATTCTTCTAATGGATACCGCTCACATAACAAAATCATTCCTTTTGACTTATTAAAAATTTCCTTTTACCTCTGTAGCATGTGTTTTAACCTTTCTTTATTTAACTTGAGCATTGTGGTCTTTGCTGTGTTTTGGTGATATTTCCTGTGCTGCATAGTGACACCAGATGGTCTAAAGTTTTTATATTTTCTGTTTGGATTTGCAATGAATTTCTGAACTAGGGTTTGCAGTGGTTGTCTTCCCCTACTCTATCAAAACTTGTAGACCCATACATGTATGGGGTGATACGTTGTGTTTTCAAACCCTAAGGTCGACTTCGCTCATATACGGATCGCATTTGTTAAGCCGCTGAGAAGCAAGGTTTCTTCTTATGCTTCATTAAAGCCAACAACCATGCCTGCTTTATTTTTGTGTGTGATTATTTGACTAGTTCCTCTACAGAAACTTTGGCACTATATATTCATATTTAAGTTTAATTTTTTGTTGCCAAGTATGGTGGAGGGAAAGATTTGAGCGAGGTTTTCCAAGGCTATTTCTAGGGTCGAAGAGAAACAGACCTGGGGTGTATGCTGAAAAGGATTTATTTCGAGGGATGAGGAACACTGACAGTGACAATAAATCGCAAATGGGCGAGGAGGTCAAGGATTGAATCGCAGTAGAAGCAACGGCAGAGGATTTTTCCATACTTTGTTGAGAGTGATATAGAACTGCTTGCAGAACGCCACCAGCGTGGCCTTCACCGTTCGCTTTGTTGGAGCCTTCGTTGCATCTTCACTCTCTCTTCTCGAAGATGATTCCCGTCGTGACTAGGTATTTATTTATTACCGTTATCCTTTCGGGTTTGTATTTAGCAAGAATTTAGTAAAATATTACGACGCCGAAAAACAAGCATTTTTGGAAAAAAATGGTGTACAAAGAGATTTGATTCTTACAAGGCTGTTAAATTTGGTTTTTAGGTTCCAATTAGCTCAAGAAACATAGGTATGTGAGCTAGATTCATGAATGCTTTTGGCTGATCACTATAGATATATTCAATCATTACAAGGCCATTAATTTTGTGATATTTTTGAAATTTTGATGAAGTCAACACACTAAGGGATTTATTGTTGTTACAACAATTATAGAAAGTCTGAATTTTTCATAAGATTAATTAATTAGTACAATGCTGAGACCCTGGGAAAAAATGACGTGCAAAGATCTTACAAGGCTATCATATTTGTTGTTTTTTTATTTCAATTAGGTTGAGAAACTTTGGTATTTGATTGATTTGTAGGATTTTTATTCCAATCAGGGTAAAACCTAGGTATTTACGCTGAGAAACTTAGGTATTTAGATTAGATTCATGAATGTTTCTCGCTGATCAGCACAAATAGATATAATTGTTATGAGGCAATCAAATGTGTGGTTTTCTATTTAATTTCAATCAACTCAACTATTTATTGTATTTAAACTGGTTTTAATGTTTATAGGTGATCAGTATAAAGAGATTTATTAGCTTTCCAATTTGTGGGTTTTTTATTTCAGTTAAGTTGAGAAATGTAGGCATTTGAACTGGATTATAGATTGTTTCCAGCCAATTAGTAGTAATTTGTATAAATATGAGGCAATATTTGATGTTTGTTCTCACACTTCATGGCATTGTCAACTTGAGTCTTGTAACTCAAAATTAACCAGGAAATGATTCAGGACCACTTAATGGAATAGCATTGACTCTTCTTCTCTTTGACATCAAAATTTATTTAGAAATATAGAGGCCAAACACTTTTTTTAAGCATTCTCTAAACCTTGGCTATAAGATTAAAACAAACTTTAGAAAGAGAAACGATTCCCAAATGGTCATCGTGTCAGGGTAAAGGCATGTTGTGTGGGAGAAGGATAATATGCCTTTGAGCTTTCACTCCAGCTAAGTGCATAATTTTGATTTTGATGCACTCTTCATTTCTTGAAGTTTCATTTATTTCATTGCTAGAAATGAAGCAATTATGATTGTTGCACAACTACAAGGATTTACATTTCTTTAAATGAAGTAATTATGAGTGAGCTCCAGATTCATCATGAAATTGTAACGATTTCCTTGTAGAAAAAAAAATCTAAAAATCTTTGAAAATACAACACAAAAAAATAAATATGTAAATTCCATAAGTTTTTTATGGGCGAGAGAGTTATACATAGTAGAAACAAAGACATTATTATACTATTTTAAAAAAAAAGAGATTTTAGAGAAACTTAAACTCTTCTAAAATCTCACTTCTCTATTTAGTAGGTTTTTATGATTTCACCTTGGCTTTGATATATATTCTGTCTTCTAGCTCTACAATGGGGAAACCAAAATTGCTATTGCTGAGTACTGCTACAACTCTGGAGTTAAATATGAGAAACCCTAAGGACAAGGCTAGACCATAGCTATTGGGTTTCAACCATTTGTTATATATGGAGGAGGAAAGAGCATTATTGTGGTTGCCCATATTGGCATCATTCTAGTAAGTTTTTTAGTTTGTCTATTTCTTATGGCTATCCCTTGCTTCTATCTATAAAATAGTCTTAAAGTATGCACATTTCCTACAACTAAATAGCCAATACTTCCCTCTTTACTATTTCTTCTTCAATGCTTAACACCCCACAAGGACTTGGCACTTTGTGCCCTTGTTTGTTATATGGATAGTAATTTATGATCTCTTGATAAAGAAACATGTTTTATATGATGAGAATTGGGAGAAGTCTTGGTTGGAAATTATTTCCAAATAATTCATTGACAGTTATATGATTATAAAATAGTTTCAGGTTTGTATGTGACCATTATGTTTTATTTGACACAAGGGTATAATTATGCTATTAATGGGTTTGAATGTAGGACCCATTTAAATTATTATTATTATTATTATTATTATTATTTTTTATAAATTTAAGAATTTATTTGTCGCTTGTAAATTAGGGAAAGAATGTTAGGATTTGTGTATAGAGAACAAAGGTTTATTCTGGGCACGCTTAAAGCCCTCCTCAACTTGTTTGTATGAGCTTTACTGCATGTTTTGATTCAAGCTCGACACATGTCACACATGTCTAGTTTAGGGTCATAGTACAATTTTGATTGAATGATAACATAGTCATATCTCAAAATAAGTGTTACATATTTTTTATTTATTTATATTATATATGCAATAATTAATTTTATTATGAGACTTGGGATTCAACTTTCATTTCATGTCCTCAAATATTAAATAAAGGCTTACTAACATCAACATTGGAGGGTTTAGAAAGGCTTCAACTCTTGTTTCTTATGTAAATCCTGTGTGAGAAGAGTTACTTTGTTTTCATATTATTAAATATTACTAAATAGTTCTAGGACTGCATTTGATCATTATGTCTTCTTTGTTATAAATGTATATTATGGTACTCATGTGTTTGTGTGCAGGGCCCACCTCAATTATCTCTAGAATCCTTGTAAATATGAAGAATTACTCTTCAGATATAAATCACATAATGAATGAGAAGAGATATTATATATATATATATATATATATATATATATATATATATATATATATATATATATATATATATATATATATATATATATATATATATATATATATATATATATATATATATATATATATATGATTCTGGGGTTTATAATAAATAATAATCTAAGAAATTTTCAAGGTGTGTTCCTAATTATATTCTTCATTTAAGATTTTTTATATTTAAATGAATATTTATGAAAAATATATACAATGTTATTTTTATAACATATAATTATTTACGATCATTTTAAAAGAGAGAAAATGAATCCAGATAAAATTAATTGATTGATTGTATATAATGTTTTATATGGTGAACTGAGAGCTCTCATACCTGCATTTATATATAGTTAAATTTTTACAAGTAAAATTATAATTGGCATATACTCTTGTAATATATAATTATTTAATATTATTATTTAGAGACTCAACTACTAATGTTTCTATAAATATCATAAAATTGATCAATTTTTAGTATAAAAATGATGTAGGATTATCCTAAGTAAATTTAAAACCTTGCATTACCCAAAAATTGAGTCACTTAGTTAAAGAAACAAACCAACTATGATTGTGTATAGTTACATAATGAATCATTTTGAAAGGTTAATCTAATTAATGCAAGAGTCCACTTGCATAGAAGAAAGGTAGTTAGGAGTTATACAAGATGTTGGAGAATAAGGGAGAGAAATAAATTTTAGTTGAGGCAAGCAACATGTGCAAATAACTGTAAGGTGCATAAGGATGCACTAGGGAAAAGAAACAAGGTGCTAATGTAAATACTCATGTGATAGTGCGTAAATGGTCTAGGGATTCCAAAGCACAAAGTAACATGGCACATGAATTTTTTGTTTAAGTTATGTTGCTCAAGAATAAAAAGCGTTGTAGCTAAAGCTATTTTTTGAGTTGTGTGATGTAGGCATAAATAATTTATTGTCATAAAAGCACATCAGAATATTGTACAAAGATAGTTGAGGAGCATATAAATTATGCATAAAGAAGAATAAACTAACAAAGGAACTCGAAGGTACACAATGAACAATGAAGATGATGTGTGGAAAGAATAAGAGTCTAATATAAGGGTGCACAAAAAATTAGGTACAAAACATTTAGTGTAGAACCTAAAGAAATAGAAAACAATCATATGATAAGTTAATTGTGAGGACCTAAACTTAGCCTTTTGTTAGGCTAGGTTGATATTATAGGTGATGAGACAATAGAGAGGGACAATTGATGAGATATACTATGTCTGGATATGACATGACAATATTTAAATTTATGTGGCTTAACATATGTAGAAGGTTATGTTACTTCTAGGGTAGATTTGTAGATTTTAATAGAGCCTAAAGACTCACCAAGAACCCCATTAAATATAAATATTAACCAATTGCTCATGAATTCTATGAATTGACTAGGGTATTTACAACTATAAATATGATATGAGCCTCACTCTCACAATAACCGAATAACAATATTGATTAACTCATATATTAGTTAAACACTCTGATTACATACAATTCCTTTTATGGAAGGAATAACATCGAATCACTTGCCACTTCAATTGGGATACCTATTTAATAACAATGATTAATTAAAAAAAACTTCTTGGATGCCCTACACTATCATATGCCCCTTTATTTATATTAATTCTTATCTACCCTACTCCTTATTCTTATGTATGTGGTACTAACCTATTATTCACTATTATACTCGATATTCCTCTATTATACCCCTATCTAGGCACATTACATTCCATCCCCCTTAAAAACAATTTGCACTCAAAACATGATAAGAAATAAAAGAATAACCAAATGGAAGCCCAACCAATAAAATATATTGAAGACCAGATGGAGGCACGTCTATGTGTCCTTTTTGCTTCCACTTCTTCATCTTGTTCTTGGAGATGAGAAGGTACATTATAAATATAATAGGAGGGTGAAGTACAAAGAGAACTATGGATGAAATAACCTCAAATTGAAAAATGAGGTTAGAGCCAAACACTAAAAGTAAGAGTGTAAAAATAATCATCTTAAAGTGAGAAGAATGGTGATCAAAATACTCTATTGGCTTAGCCAACAGAGGATACATGCCATCCCCCTTATCATTATTTTTGATACACATTGGTTTTGAAGTGGGTACTGCTACCATAGTGATTTTTGTATGTCAAGTTGAAGACTTGGAAGCTTCAGGTAACAAATCAGATGATTTTATTTCCATCTTGGGCTCTTTGGGTGCTGCTGCTAGGGTTTGTTGGGGTGTATTTGGTACCAATGTGAAGAGTTACCAATTGATATGGTCTTCCACAAGCTTTGATAAGCCTCGTGCTTCCATCATGGATTTAGGTTACCACATTTGAACCTTTTCTTGAATATCCTTTTGAAGTCCAACTATGAAATAATGTTGAAGAATACATCAGATAGTCCTATAGCCTGATTAGTGATGTGTTCAAATGTTTATTGATATTCTTGAACCATACTAGTTTGATTAAGTGTACTCAGTGCTCTAGATAAAATAGAAATCCCATGACAATCTCAACAACATAAAACTACTCTTTGTTTTTTAATATGATATAGGTAGTCCCTAAAACTAAAATAACTTATACAATACTCAATGAAATTTAAAACATGAAAATTTTATAGAAAACTGAGATAGGGAGCACAAAATATATTTTTTTTGACATGATTCGTTATTGCGTGAGAGAAATATGCAGAAGAATAGTCAGGTTATTCTGAGAAAAAATAGAAATCTGCACTTTGAATCGGTAGATTTTGGCTTCCTATATCCAAATATCTCTTCAAAATCTATATTTTGACAAATATAACTACCCAATATATCCAAAAAAATACCTTTCTCAACTCTACAAAATAATACCACTAAAAAATATCACTCTAAAATATCCTACACAAATGTGAGATCACTCTTATACATAACTCTTCCTATAATTATTCAAATTGATGTTTCTACCCAAGCCATGAAATTAAACCAAATATCTTCTCCTAAAACAAACAAAAAAATTATTTTTTATCCACTATTTCAGGACCCTGTTAAGTCAAGGTAAGAGCATATGGCGAACAAAAATACAAACTCTTAATTGCATAATCTACTAATAAAAAGTAGATGGAAATGGTCTTGGAAAGATATCTGATACCAGATGATATGCACCTCACTCTCACAATAACTGAATAACAATATTGATTGGTTCATATATTAGTTAAACACTCTGATTACATATAATTCCTTTTATGAAAGGAATAAATATGAATCACTTACCACTTTGAAGGGGCTACCTCCTTAATAATAATGCTCAATTATAAATAACTTTTTGGATGCCTTACATTGAAATATGCCCCTTTATTTAAACTAGTTCTTATCTACCAAATTTATTATTCTTATGCTTATGGTACTAAACCACTATTCACTATTATACTAGATAGTATACTATTATATCCCTCTTTAGATACATTACAAAATATTGATCATCTACTAGACATTTATAATGCTCAGAGGAAAATGAGGATACTTTTTTAAATTGATACCATAGAGGGAAGAGAGCTTGGTAGGATAAAATAAGACTTATATCCTTAAACAAATGGTAGTATGAGGATGCCATGGTAAAGGGAGATAGATCCATATCTATGGATTGGACTAATTAGAGTTGAGAGCTTAATGTAAATTTATGTATGCTATATTATTGTAAAATACCAAAAAATTAATAAACATTAATGTTTTAGTAGGATACTTTGATGCAAGAAACAATGAGGGTTGCATGGTTATGGCTTCCCTTCACATGAACCCATTACCTCAATGCATCATCTAGTATCGGAACAATGTCAAGAATCTTGATAGATGTAGGAATAAATATGAACTTGCAAGTGAGATATGAGCCACAAGAGGGAATGATAGTATATTGTTGAACATGGGGAATATAAAAGATCATCATTCTCTACCAAAAGGAAGGTGGGTAGAGAGTGAACAGTTTGAATAAAAGTTAAAAGAATACTTGATAGGGAAGAGGTGCTTTGAATTGTGTAAGTATACTTTTAGACAATGGTTCTTCTGTCTAGAATACCTATGTAGGATTATGACAAAGAGTGTGAGAGTAGGTGGTGAGAGACTTTGTGAGGTTACAAGAAACTTACAAGAGTGTTTTATGAAAGTGGTAATATATTTTTGACCATGAGGTAGTCAAATGTAGGATCATCTTCCAATCAGTGTATTGGGTAGAAGGTGTAAAAAAACAAGCTCCATCAAACACAGATGCATATAAAAGGAGTATAAATAATGGCTCATGGAGAATCTTATATGAGAAATGACCTAAATTTTTGAATGTCAAGGAAGATGGAAATATAGATTCCACACTATAAGTATTGTAAGAAAGTATAGTGTAGTAGGAAATAAAGTATGTTGGGAAGAAGTATCCCACAAATAATTAGGGAGAGACCCATGGATACCAAGAGCTTGAATCTATATTCTAAGCCATGCAGGAAATCATCCTAGAGCTAAGCATTTTTTTTTTTTTGAAAAATAAGTCCTTGAAAAAATGATGGAGTGTGTATTGGATTTCAAGTTCCATTTCACATGAAAGGTTGTATAGCACACCATGAAGGTGGGATATTTGAAAATACAAATATGTGATAATACATTAAAAGGATCAAGTATTCTCCAAGAGAGAATGAGAAGGAAAGTAAAGAAGAGGGCACAAACTTGGAAAAATATGGTTTTTAAACTACTAAACTAAATAGGGAATCTTGAAGGCCACCTTGATTGGTGGACTTGACTTAAATTTTGTAAGAGGGATGTTGCAAAGCCAAATTTACAATATTAATAATAGAGGGTTGACACAAAGGGAAATTCATAAAAAGAATCACAATTTCAGTAACATAGAGGCCAAAAGGATCCTCATATAAATGTCTAAGAGTAGGATACAATGCCCATGAGATAAGGTGTTGAGGAGAAGGTTATGAAAGTATTAGTGTTGAAGAATGTTACTCCATAGAGGAAAAAAATAGAGTAAATCAAAGGTGAAACACAACAAAAAAAAAAGTAGGATGGGTGAAGGAAAGGTGAATATCATGCCAAAACAACTAGTGGAAGTGGAAGAAGCTCTAGAAGGTGTGGAAGTATACATTATAGATACAAGGGCATATAAGAATAATATTAAAGAGAACACAAATGATCTTGTGTGGAGATTGGAGGTTGCATCAGAGGGAGGGATGCACTTGTAAATACTATATTTATTATTGTAATAACAAACATAATAATAATCACCTAATCTACAAAACTCTATATCTCATATATAATTCATATTAATACCAAATAATACCATCTCCTATTGGATAAAATGTATAATCAATTGGATATATGTTGCACAACTGATAAATATCTTTCTCATGGGCTAGTGTGTAGGGGTTGCCTCAATTATTTTTTAAATCTAGTAACTTGTGAATCCCTAATAAGGTAACCTATTTATAGGTTGAGAAGTGGGGAAAATAACTCATGCATAATATTTCAAAACAACTATTGGTCAGCTATAAAGATTCTTGTCATATTGTTAAATGGTATTAAAAGGTTAGGTCCCACCTCAATTATCCTATGAATCTATAAATCACATATTTTACTCTTCACTTGTAATTAGGGTAAAAAATGTGTGGAGTGTTTATATCATTTTTACATATTTAAAATACTATATGTGGTATGATTCTAGGATTAAAAAAAACTTAGTCATCTATGAAATTATTTAAGTGGGTCCATGATTATAGCCTTTATTTAAGATTAATTATATTTTTAGATATTTACTTATATATTATAAAAATATACATTTTTATATTGTTTACATTTAGGATAAATTTTTACTTGTCATATATAATTTAAAAATAAAAAACACACTACAACTTGTCAAATTCTAAGTCTATACATGACGTATATTAATAATTATTCATCTTTAATTGGACCAGTATTGTTGATATATAATTATTTCAATATAAAGGAAATGAATGTGGCTAAAATTAACTCACTAATTATGTATAATGGATAATATATTTATTAAACTCTTCAATAATATAATCTCTCCCCTAAAGTGTAAATGACCATATATCACAATTTCTTTTACCTTTTAATTGAATTTATTATTTTATAAAAAACATTTTTGCTTAACAAAATCTAGAAAGATTATAAGATCATGATGTTTTATAGAGTGAATTGAGAATACTCATCCCTATATTTATATAGAGTTAAATTATGATGAGTAAAATTACTATAAACATAGACTCATGTAATATATAATTATATTGTATTATCATATCAAAATTATCAATAACTATTTTCTTTACCAATAATGAAAAATTGGTCGATTTTTAGTATGAAAATGATATAAGAGCATCTCAAGCAAATTTTCAATCTTACATCACCCAAAACTTGAGTCACATAGTTGGAGAAATAAACAAACTATGGATGTGTGTAGTTGCACAATGGGACATTTTGAAAGGTTATTGTAAATTACACAAGATTCCATTATTTGGTTCTTTATGTGATGATAATGGGGTTGATTGATGCCCAAATCACATCTCATATAGTCAAAATTAGGTCTGTAAGAATCAATTTGGCCTAAACCACATCATTAATTGTACAAATTGACTAACCATCTCAATTTATGAAGGAATTAGAGCTAATTAAGCCCTAAATCATGGCATATTATTGTAATTAGGTTAAAGGGTATCAGATTGGCCCAAATTGCATTTGTGATTGAACCAATTGATTATTTAGTTCATGTAATGAGAAAATTACTATTTATTGAGCCATATATCACATTCCTATAAATTTAGAATTAGGTTTGAAAGGGGCTCAATTTGGCCCAAATTACATGGCCGATTTCATCAAGTGACTAATTATCTCAATTTATGATAAAATTAGGGATAATTGAGCCTCTAATCACATCCTATAATCACATTTAGTTTGAAAGGGATAAAATAGGCCACAATTACCTCTATGATTGAATTAGTCGACTATTGGGTTTATTATGTGATGATATTGGGGTTGATTGATGCCCAAATCACATGTTATAAATGTAAATTTTGGTTCATAGTAATTACCCCTTAAATCACATCTTGTAGTTACAATTAAGCTCAAGGGGCTCAAATTGGACCCAAATACCTTAATGATTTCATTTTTGATAAAATTAAGGTTGGTTAATAAACAAAATACATCTTATACAATTGATTGAGCCATAAATTATGCTCATGGGGCTCAGTTTGTCCCAAATCATGTTTTTTATTGGAAAAATTGACTAATTATATCAATCCATGATGGATAAATCACATCTTACAGTTGTATTTAGGTTTAATGGGCTCAAATTGGCCCCAATTATGTCTATGATTAAACTAATTGATTCTTTGGTTAATTATGTGATGAAAATCAGGCTAATTGAGCTCAAAAATATATCTTATATAGTTTAATTAGCTTTGAAATGGGTTTAATTTGGACCAAACTACATGATTTATTGAATCAATTAATTAATTAGCTTGATTTGTGATAAAATTAAGGCTAATTGATCCCCTAATCACATCTTATATTGGGAGTTAGGCTGAAGGGGCTCAAATTTGCCCCAGTTGCCTCTATGATTGAAAGAACCAACTATATTATTCATTTTATGCTGACACTAGAGTTAATTGATACCCAAATAACATCCTAAATAGTTAAACTTAGGTTAATATGGCTCAATTTAGCCTAAATTACATCATGAATTACATCGATTGACTAATTGGCTTAATTTATGATAGAATCAAAGCTAATTTAGCTTCAAATCACATCTTATTTTTTTTGATTAGGTTCAAGGGTCTAAAATTAACCCCAATTACATTATTCAATGCACAAATCAATTCTTTAGTTCATTATATTATGAAATTGGATCCAATTGGGCCCCAATCACATCATATATGGTTAAAATTAGGTCTAAAAGGGGATATTTTTCCAAACTATGTCATTGATTGTACCAATTGACTAGTTGGAACAATTTATGATTAAATCAGATCCAATTTAGCCTAAAATCACTTCTTATAGTTACATTTAGGTTCAATGGGCTCATATTGGCCCCAATCACCTCCATGATTATACTAATAAACTATTTCATTCATTAAGTGATAACACCATGGTGACTTGGTATTGTCTAGTCAATATATTACACTAATTTTTTGATATTGTCAATGTGAATATGTATAAAAGGGTTATTATTATTTCCAATGCCTGAATGATAGTTTAGACGTTGACTATTAATTTTATGTTGGTTTTTTTAATGGATAATGGCATAGTTTTTGGAGTTGGTTTGAGGACCAAAACACATCCTATATAATCAAAATTATGTTTATAATTTAACAATTTGATTATTTGGTTCACTATCTAACATAATAAATGTTATTTATCCACATATAGCATTATATAGTCATAGTTAGGTTGAAGGGACTCAAATTGGACCCAATTACCTATGTGATTGAGAAAATCAACTTTTTGTTATATTTATTTACATATAGCATTATATTTATAATGGCCTTTGTTCCCAAGAAGAAATACAAGTAAATGGGCCCTCAAAGCTAATATTGTATCTTTATTTTGTATGCAGAGGGTACTAATGGATACATTCTTCTCCATCCTAAAAATCATGAGTTGTTGATACAAAAGAGTTTCAAGATTTTTGAGGGCCCACTTAAACTCATTACTGGCACTCCAAACTCTTCAAAAGTCTCAATAGATATCGATTCCACCTCTAACCATGACTTAGATCCACCTCAAAATCCTCCTGATGATCAGGATGGCTCTTCTTCTTCTTCAAGTTCAAGTGATGAGAGTAGTGATGAGGATTCTCTGCTTGCATCTCAAACTCACACTTCAGATGATAATAACTCACATCTCAATTCTCTAATCTCATACAATTATGATCCCACTTGGGCCAAAAAAACACTTCAAATTACTAGGAAATGGGTTGGAAATATATTAGATACAAGGTACCCAAATTCATAGTTTAAGGAGAATTTACATGCCTACCTAGTTATAACCTCAGATCCGCAAACATTTCATAAGGCAAATAGAATTATAGAATGGTATTCTTCTATGCAAGAGGATTATAGTTCCCTAATCAGGAATAAAACATGGGACTTGGTCGCTCTGTCTAAAGGAAGAAAATTAGACTGTTGTAAATGGGTTTATCAGACTAAGTATAGTGTAGATGGGTCTATTGACAAGTACAAAGATTATCTAGTTGCAAAGGGGTTTTCTCAAGTGTATGGCATAAATTACACTAAAAATTTTACTCCTATAGCCAAGAGGACGTCTATCAAACTCACTCTAGCCATCACAACCGCACATCGGTAAGATATTCACCAAATGGATGTCAAGAGTACTTTTTTATATGGTGTCATCAAAGAAGAGATCTATATGGAGCAACTAAAATGCTTTATGGAAGATTATTCCTTGGTCTATAGACTCAATAAATTTATCTACGAACTCAAACAAGCCCCTTGGGCACAATATGCCAACATGGACTCCTTTCTCCTCATAGTCAAGTTCACCAGATGCCATTAAGATCTGAATGTCTACATCTTGCAATAATATGATTCTCTATTAATCTTAGTTCTCTATGTGGATGACTTTTTAATTATAGGGAGCTCATGATCATCCATTTTAGAAGTAAAAATTCACTTTTAGACATATTTTCAATGATAGACATGGGATTACTACATTAATTTCACAGGATTGAAATCATATAGTCAGATTTTAGGATAAATTTATCACAACCCAAGTATTATTTTAATTTGATTGTGAGGTTTAACATGGTTTATTGTAATCTAGCTCCTATTCCCTTCTTGCCTAGTGTGAAGCTTGAGGTTGATTATCCTACACCATTGTTTGATGCAATTCCATATCAACAACTTCTAGGTATTCCTATCTATCTCACACATACTAGACCTAACATATCCTATGCAGTTGGCATTGTCTCCCATTTTATGTAGGAACCACATGAATTGCATTGAAAAGAAGCTAAGTAGATTATTCACTACATTCAAGGTTCGCATAATTATGGGATATACTACAGAGTAGGAACAGAGGTTGATTTGATCAGATACATGGATTTGAATTGGGATGGAGATGTTCAACATCAAAAGTCATCTTTAGGCTACAGTTTCTCACTTAATTTGGGTCCAATAATTTGGTCAAGAAATAAGTAGCATGTAGTTAATTTATCATCTATAAATGTAGAGTATAGAGGGGATATCAATACCACCACTGAGGCAATCTGACTTCAATGGATTCTCGTCTAGTTTGGTATCTAGTTTCATAAGCCAATAATCCAAAGGACTATCCAGATTTGCAGGGATCTAGTTTTCCATCAAAGGACCAAATGCATAGAGATTCACATGTACTTCATCAAGGAGCTTATGAATGAGAATGTAATTAATCTTTGATACTACCCAACATTATAACAAATTGTAGATATTTTAATGAAGCCCTTCATAAAGAGTAAATATTTTCATCTATGAGCTCTCATTGGGGTTAGGGATACTCCACCTTCTTCTTCCTCATATGGAGGTTATTCCCTATGTACTTGGATACCTCATTAGTCCTTCAATACCAAGACCCAATTCTTATCTCACCTAAGCTACATTTAAGGTGGGGATGGGGTCGAGGGGGGGGGGGGGCGGCGGGGGGGGGTGGGGGGTGGGTGGATGGTGGATTTTTAGTGTAGTGATTTTTCCCATTGGATTTCACCTACACAGCTTTATGGCCATTCTATGTCAATTGAGATTCTTTAGGTTAATTATAAAAGGGTCACATAGGCTAATTTCATTTTAATGTAATTATCTAATTAATAAAATTAGAGGCTTCATCATGTTGCCCTAATTTTCCTTATATGCACCCCACTTTTCCACTTTGGAAGGTTAGATAGGCTAATGTGATTTTATGCAAGCAGGTCATATTTTGAAATATTGTTGTGTGAATACAAACTTCTTCCTCCTTTGTAATTTATCTATGGTTTCATTGCTCCATACATAGATTTTGTCAATCTTCTATGCAAGGATCCAAGATGGTGGTTGGTCTGACATATATTAAATCACCAATTTTTTGCTCTCAATAGTTTGGATCTCCAAATTGGTTTAAAAAATTGAGATAATCTATTGCTTCTTTGTAAGAAAACCCATAATGTTTATATTAAATAATTGTTTTTTTTTTCTCACAATAGTTTAGATGAAAAATATGAAAATAATCTATTAGTTCTTTATAAGAAAACTCATTTTTTATAAGTGTAAAGAAAAAGACATCTACAAAATGACTAATAATATATTCGATTGATTTTTAAAAATAATTTTTTTTATTATTTTTCTTATATGTTTGATAAAATTAAAAATAAAAATATACGAAAGATAAAAATTAAGATAACAAACTAATTAAGAATCTCATTTGTCATGACTTTATACTAAATAATTATATAAGCCTACACATAATATTCTCTACTATTTATTAAAACATAGTAAAAATATATGAAATATATCTTTGGTTTAATAAACTTAATTTTGAGCTAACATGTAAATTTTCAAATACTAATGTTAAAAGTACATATAATTATATGTGAGAAAAAAGTGATGTATTATATTCATCTTGAAAATTAGTTACACCAATCAAGAACATGATTTTGAATAATAGTTTTTTTATATGAGAGCTTATTTACCTTACTAAAAATCAATGACTTAGCAAGAACTCAAGCCTCCATATGTAGTTTAAATTAGTTAGCGAAGTATAGTTCATTTTGAGAATAATATACATTCCAATTATATCTTAATAATATTATTTCCATGTTCCAGCCTTTGACAACTTGGATTTTACTCAATTACATATACCATCATAGCTGTAAGTTTAAAATTTCTATGTATAATAATAGGATATAAGAGGGCAATACTTTTGCATTAAATTCGTGTCCTATAGTGTTTCTCATTAACTATAGTTCTTACGATTCCATACATAGAGTATGAATAATTTATAGTAAGATTATTATATTAGATTAGGAATAAGATATAGAAGTTTGATAATAATAATAATAATTAATTATGTGTGTCCACATGTGCACATAGGGGTTATTGTTATTAACAATAATGCATAGATAAATATAAAAAACTACATTGTAATTTTAACAAACTCTTCAAAAAATACAATATTATATTTTCAAAAGTATTTATTTACAAAAGAGAGAGCTTATAAATATTTTAAGTTATTTATTATATGGATCCCTAAAAGGTTAATCATAAACTAACCTACTAACTTATTTCATTTATTTATTAAAATTTTATAATTACCTCCCAATCATCCAACCAAACAAAGCCTCCCAAATGCACCCTCACCCTCCACCAACCCTCAATCCAAAAAACATTATAGAAGATGATCTCGAGCTATAGCTATGACATCATTAAAATTATCTATCGTACCTACCACTAGCATGATGTACATCATGTTACTTATCAAAATTGATGTCACTCCATAAATAAGCTTGCCTTGCGAGTTATGACATAAAGGTTGATGAACACATTCATGGCCTACTCATCCCTTGAGGTTATTTGTACCATAATATCATAGAATATGTTCAAGGCATGTTAACCCAAAGGAATCTATATAATGTTTGACATATAAACACATCAAAGTAACTATTCATTATTATGTATAACACATATCTGTAATGTCCAACAAATTTTGGTAGACCTTTTCTCAACACTATGGTGTTAGCTACTATAATGTCAACCCATACAATTATCGATGATCGATTGAAGTCCATGTAGTATCTTTCCACCCTATCAGGTGAGACGTGAGAAGCCTTTGAAATAAAAAACCAAATGAAGAATACTTTGTTAACTACTCATTAGGAATATCAATAAAGTGAATAAAACTAAAATAGAAACTGAATAAAGCATACGAGTACTATCAAAAATGTTATTTAAGAACTTTAACAAACACATCAGGTGAATTGTTAACTAAAGAAGCTTGCCTTGCGAGTTGTGACATAAAGGTTGATGAACACATTCAAGGCCTACTCATCCCTTGAGGTTATTTGTACCATAATATCATAGAATATGTTCAAGGCATGTTAACCTAGATGAATCCATATAAGGTTTGGCATATAAACACATCAAATTAACTATTCATTATTATGTATAACACATATCTCTAATGTCCAACAAATTTTGGTAGACCTTTTCTCAACACTATGGTGTTAGCTATTATAATGTCAGCCCATACAATTATCGATGATCGATTGAAGTCCATGTAGTATCTTCCACCCTATCAGGTGAGAGGTGAGAAGCCTTTGCAATAAAAAACCAAATGAAAAATAATTTGTTAACTACTCATTAGGAATATCAATAAATTGAATAAAACTAAAATAGACACTAAATAAAGCATACTAGTACTAGCAAAAATGTTATTCAAGCACTTTAACAAAACATCAGGTGAATAATTAACTAAAGAAGGGGAATTATCCTCCAGCTTTCAATGGATATTCTAACCTCCATTTTGACATATATATTTTTTCATTCATAATAATCTTGATGGACCTGTAATGGATGATATGTTTTATGATATCACAAGCATTGGATGGAATTTTTAAAAAAATCATTTTGAAGGTGTTAGTTTCCATAAAAAATGTACCTTTACACAACATTTTCAATACATTTATTGTAAAAAACTATACAAAAAGGTTTTGTATCATATAATATACCATTCTGATGTGTCTAGAACATCCAAAACCCTATAAATCAATTGGACACATGACCACCTTCAAACAAAATACTATTTTTTCGTAAAAAGTGTCATAAGGCAATCTACTGAATGTGACAAAAAATAAATTTGAGAAAAAAATATACTTTGAAGGTTTGAAATCTTGACCTCTCCACTTTCAACTGACTAAAAAAATTAGTCTATCCACCTCCCCATAAATAAATTTCATAATACAAAGTTGTAATATTGTATATATCATAGGTTTTCTAGATGTGAATAATAAAAACTGTATTCACAAAAATATTTTACCAAGTATTTTTACATTTCATATAAAAAATAAATCATTGCCTTTTCTATATGGATCCCATAAAAAATCAAATGAAATTATAAACTTTTATAAGCTTTGTGATTTATGCTTATTTGTATTACACCATTTTCCCTCTAGATGACATCATACAGTGATTGTGATATTGTAATTTTATCGATATTTGAGGTTTTTATAATACAAAATAAATTTAAAATAGAAAATAAAAAGTACTCATTATTGCATCTTAAGCCATTAATATTTATCAAGTGATAAATTATTGCTTTGGAGTGTCTGCAAATTAAAACAATGTCAAATGATTTAAAACATATAAGCAAATATCATGTTTTTTTACGTTGTGCAATTTTGATTTTAGGATCTTGGGTTCCAAAAATTCATTTAATATAGACTCAGAGTGAATGTTTGGGAGATGAAACCATCAGGAATGTTGTATAAAATATGCATAGACAGGGCAATCAATTTATCCAATGTCATATAGATAACAATATTGGTGCTGTAAAGTGAATTTGAGGCCATATGGTTTGTGTAGGAAAAAATTCTAAAATTTTGGATTTATAAAAGTTGTATGTATAAAATTTTGATGATTTCAATTTTAAAAATTCATAGCAAAACACAAGATTCTAAAAATTTGATCAAATAAACATGTGATAGGATTTGTCCTCTTCAAACATCTTCAATCTTCCTTTTCAAGCTATCATGCTCTTATTCTTCTTTATGTGAACCTTATCTTTCACCTCCTTTTTCACCAGGGTAATTATTTTTTGAAAAACTATGATACCACTAATAGGACTAATAATGCACAATTAAATATGAAAAACTATATTGTAATTGTAACAAGTCCTTCAGAAAATATAATATTGTATTATCAAGATTATTTATTTACAAAAGGTAAAAAAAAGCCTATAAAACTTTCGAGTTAGGTGATCATTATTTATAAGATGCATATAATATGAATTACCTTGTGATCTAACTTGCATCATGTGCTCAAGGAATTGGCCAAAGAGTTCAATGTGATATTCTTTAAATGCATTTTGGGATGTATGGGGATGCCTTAGTGAGTATTTTATAGAAATAACCCTTGTGAAAACATTATTTGAGATAATCTAAAACATTCCCCACTAATATTTCTTATTTCTCAAGTTAAACTCGTGTGTTTACAAGAATACAAGAGTAATGATTGGATACAAATGATTTTCACCATGAGACCTTGGATGTTAGTGAGGTGGAAACCCCGGAACTTGGAAACAAGATAACTCAAATAACGTGCAAATTAAAACATATAAAATATCAAACCAAACACATTCAAATGCATGAAAGTATTCTCATAATAGCACAACTTCTATTCAATTTAAAATAATAAATAAGGTTATAGATTTGTACAATTTTAAGTGGGATATGGATTGAAACTTCTTATGATTAAAAAGAAAACTATTTGTTACTAATTTATCTAGAATAAAGCATGTGTGCACACACATAACACACAATCGTGACATACTAACAACATACTCTATGGATTCATCTATCATTTGTTAAATTCAAAATGGTTGCAATATATTAGTGGCCAATATTACACTGAATATTTGTGCCCTTGTTGAATATAAGTGTCTAAGTTGACTATCTTGTTTCCTATTTTCAAGTGTTCTCCCGATGTCATGAGATCCTATTTTCACCTCAGGTCATAAAAAAGCTATTTCCACATTCATTAAAAATCCCCTATTCTTGCCCTTGCCTTGTGTGAACCCTGTGAGGTCTTTGTTGAAATATCATTTAATATTTTTGTGCTCTAAACAGAGATACACAGGGATATTTGGTGCATTGATGTCTTTCCTTTATTCAATTCCAATTGGAAATATACTGAATCGGGTATCAAATGGATTAGGACAATGATGAAATAAACTAATGCTACATTGGGAAATTGAATCCATGCAGTTATTAGCAGTGAAAATGTTTCATATGTTGGCCAATGAACAAAGAAAGACCCACACCATCAGGGCCTTTTCCACACGGAAGTGTTGAATAATAAATTTTTTTAATGATTTCGAAATGTTAGAGGAGTGGTCGGCGGGTTATTGATGGTCAATCAACAGGTTAACAGATCCACCCAAACAATCAAATGCAATCAAACAAATCACGTAGTTTATAAAAGAAAAATCCCTACACCTTGCTTCCCATGCCACATTGGAGGTAACATAGACATATGAGCCCGTGCTTTAGCAAGATTGCCACGTGGAGGATTGCTACCCACATGGAGGCAGCTATTTCAAATGTAGTAATGTATCATTATAGTAGGGATTTTAAAACATATAGCCGAGCAAGCATCCCATGTGGAAATTATAAAGAAAGCAAGGTTTTAAAGGGGGTTTTGACGTGGAGGTGCCCATGTGACACCAAAAGAGATCTAATGTAGTAGTTAACGCAGCTAAACCTGCCCACGTGAAAGTTAAGGGAATAAGTAAAAGTTTTAAAAAGATATTTTAGTGGAACACGGGCCCCAGCCGGAAAGGAGTTTGGCTGAAGTTAAGGGGTCCAAGCGCAATTGCAATCGAGGGGATTAAAGTCCACTGGAGGTCTGAGATTCAAAAAACAATTCAAAATGAGGTAGGAGAACTTCGTGAGAAAATTGTGGCAGAGGAACACCACCCTAAATGCAATTGCTAAATTGCTAATTGTTGCCACAGTTATGGATCCTGCAGAACGAAGATAAAAGGTGAGTGGAAGAAAAGTGGAACCACAACGTAATTTGGCAATGTTTCAAAACTACAAACTATTCATTGGTTTACCGCAATAGGAAGGCGTAGGTGGAGGTTCCAAATGTGAAATGCAATTTAGGAGATTTACAAGTTGTAAATTGGTCATTGACCTCGTAGGACTGCAACATCCACAACGCACTTACAAGAAAATTGAACATCCCACCCAAAGTAATGCACAGGGCACATGGTATTATTCTGTATCGGGCAAGCATTAAATGTGTAGATTTTAAATTGTACTCCCAAGCTTGTGAATTTTAAAATCTCTAATAATTCAAAGATCCAACTACTGCAAAGAACACACATAATTAATTAGTTAAATTGGTGGCTTGGGAAGAACGAATAATCAAAGTATGTGAAATAAAAAAGGCATTTGAGTCTCCTAAACCAACCCCTTCGAGGCATTATGCTCAAAGGAGGATGATTGAGGAAGCAATTGGGAGATGAACGCATGCATATTATTGGATCTACACCTGAAATGACATCAAAGCACCAGGAGACTTTAGTGATGTTAGAACATGTACAAGCGCATATAGTTCCTGCACATGTTGACCATACACCTAGGCTACAGTGGCTTCCCAAAATTTCCAACAAGTTCCCCGGAAGTTAACCAAAATGGTGCACTGCTAGAATCTGTATCTACGACATGGACATTGTTTTTTTGATACACACGGCGTAATGGACAAGAAAATGAATCATAGGTGAAGCCTTCAAAATAACTCTATTTTAATTCTTCAAATATAACTGCCACAATGACATCTTACCAGTTGCATGTGATGGTGGATACTTTAAGTAATATTCCTCTTGTAAGGCTTCCCAAACCAAGGAAGAGTAGTCTTTTACATCCTGATAAAGGGTTAAAATAAAAGGGATGCATTATACATAGACTTGGGATCACACTGTTATGTGCTGAGGATTGAAAACTCATCGTTTTATTCTATCAAAATTGAGTATTATTTGGAAGGGAATCACATGATTATTTGATCAAAAGGGAGATGAGAGACCATCTTGGGTTATGGCCTTTACATAAGGATGTCTTTGTTAATATGGCCTTGTTTAAAGGGTTTAAGGATGAAGGTGTGCAATAATGCAGATGTTGTAGGACTTTACACTTTAGACATGCCATTTGTTGATTATAGAGGACAAAGGTTTGTTGCATGGAGTGTTATTCCTACAATTCTTCAATATGATGATGTTGATTCTCCTCTCTATGGTTCTGATTGATCGTAAAAAGGGGATTTGGTAGGATATCTTTTGGAAACATACACATTTAAGAATTCAGATAAATTGTTAAATGTTTTTATTAGTATTCTAGGGTTCCTCATGTTTCTTTCAAATCTATCAATTTCTTCTCCTGGGTTGGTTAACATTGGAATTGGTACTTGATGGCTCTAAGAATCAAGTAAAATGGGAACTCCTTTAAACAAAAGAGAGTGAAAATAAAGAATGAGTTTGGATTCTGTTAAAATCTTCTACAAGGTATTCTACTAAACTAGGTTCCATGAATAGATTTGAGTTGAAAAATACAAAAAAATTCAAGTTTCAAAATTGTAATTAAGGCTTCCAAAGTCCCTGAGAAATGTTAGTGGGAAAAGAAATTTGCAAAATGCAAGCCTCCAAAATGCAATTGCAAATTTCTCTCAACTCTACCAATCCCCTCGATCAAAGAGGAGATCTTCAAGGAGAATTGGAGAGGAAATGCAATTTTGCACTTGTGGAAATTGCAAATTACACTTGGATCTCCTAAACCCTCAAAAAATGCCAGTCAATAGGAGGTTTTAGTGCAAGAGATAACTTCCATACCCAATTAGAATTTTATAATTTTGCAAAATTACAATTGCAGTTGGAGTTTCGGATTACCTAAAAGGAACTTTTGAGGGAAATAGGAACCACAACTGCAATTTGTAATTTTGTAGTTTTTTAAATTAAAAATTACAGTTGGAGTTCCCTTTCCCTAAGGGAAATTCTTAGGGGAATTACAACTACAAATTGTAATTCTAAAATTTTCAATTTACAAATTTGTAGATTACAAAATTACTATTGAGCTCCAGATTTCACCAATACAAAGGAATTGCAAAATTACAAATGGGACCTAGATTTCCCCAAAACAAGGAAAATTGTAAATTTTTAAAACGGATTAGAATTTCACCCATGGGTCAACAAATGAAAAGTAATGCATTTATGCATTAAAAATATGGAGGCAACCTTAATAAGTGAATTTGAAAAAAACAAAAGTGAAAAATGCAAAATATGAAAAAGCAAGTTAGAGCCAAAAGTAAAAAGGTAAAATGACCTATGTTTTTGTATTTTCATTTGCTTTACTTATTCAATCACTCCATGTGAGGAATATTATAGGTTTGCAAATCTAAGGTGGGTCACTCGAAAGATTATTTCTCATGTAGCCATGGGTTTAGTGTATTCAAATGCAATTATTCTAATTCTAAGTTATTATTTGGCATGAATTGAAGGAAGGGAAGCTGTATAGATGTTTCTAGAAGTGCTAATGAGAGGTCAAAGGCCGTATTTAGGTAGTTACATATGAGGAAAAAGTTTATTTGGCCTCCACTATGAATATTCTCTTTTTGACTCAAGCAAACTGCATTTTCATCCAAGGAGAGCAAAGGGTTATTGAAAATCTTCATCATTACTTGTAGAAGCAATTAGAAGAATCATTTTTCTTGCAAATACATGAAGATTTTAGTCATGGCAAAGGATTTATTCTAGCTGGGAACATCCTAATAGGATACTAAGGTTTGAATATAAATTTTAAAGTTTGTAAAATGAACCCCCCATTCCTAGATTACAAATGGGTTTTAAAAATGTATAAATAGAGGTATTATCCTCTATTATACTTGCTTTTGGTTGTTCATGCTCTCTAATTCTAGGTTATTTAAACTGTTGGGATCTTTACTGTGTGAATGTATTATCTCTCTTGATATGGTGGTTGCAAGTGTACAACCATTAGCAAGCTCTAAGAGCGTGTTTATGTCCCCCCTATCCAACAAGGAGAAAACTCACCATGTTTTTCCCTATGGTAGATTTTGAAAAATTGATGTATGTAATTTTCATTTTACAAAGTTAACAAAAATGTTTGTGGTTATTAATATTTCCTATTGATGAAGTGCAGTAATATGATTTTCAAATGTTGTTGATTGGACATATTCTTCTCTTCTCATTACTGGTTGTCATCTTGGGCTTAGATCTAGATTATAAATCTCTTTTTGTATTATGTTTGGAAATATGTTGTTGAATAACTTTTTAGGGCACCTTAGGTTTATGGATTCAATGGGAAAAATCATATGAGATTCTAGTTTTAGTGTATGTTTTAAGGTTTTGAAATCATTTAGGTTTTTACATTTCATTAGCACAAATAAATGCAAACCTCTCCTGGTATTTATTTTAGCTTGCATTTGAGTTTTTATACATCCTTGCAAAGGAGTAATGTCATGAATATTGCAATTTGAAAACTACCAGCAAACCATCCTTTTTATAAGTATCTAATTGTCCTACCTTATCTTACCCTTCAAATAATGCCTCATTTACATATGTTAAGTGTTTTTTTCTTGCAGACAAATAAAACCTTGCCTATATAACATGTGTTTGCATCTTGTGATTTAAATACCAGCAGTGCAGTCTTCTATTCATCATTATGTTGTTGAAAAATTTTGTGGAATCAATCTTGCAAACACTTTCCCATCTATCTTCAGAAGCTTGTATGTGACTTAGTGCATTTTTTCACTCTGTGTGACAATCCTTACCGAGTGGATTGAACAAGTTTGGTTTTACCCTAGAAACATTTGTTGTTATGTGTGTCAAAAATCTCCATAGAGGTTGAATTGAAAAATCTCTTAATGTGAACAAGATACCCCTTAGGTCCTCTCACCTTGGTTTAGGTAGAGCTAAAAGTAGCAGGGAGCTAACCATACACTCTGTTAGTACCTCTTAATAATTTTTAATGTTTTGTTCATTCTTGATGCCAAACCCATCATCGACTACAATGACATAATAGATAATTTATAATTTTTGTTTGCAATTTATTATCAAGTATGCAAGGTCAAGAAAAATAGGTGTACAACTAGGAACCAATACTCAACTCATTCCATTACTAGGAATTAAACTAAAGTCTAGGCCACTTGTGTTACCAAGGACACTTGCATAGAGATGTAAGTAATTTCATGTTCAAAATTTCTTTGCTTGTCATTTGCTATATTTGACTATCTTTGGTTTCTCAATGTCACCACACTCAACTAGTATTATTATCGGAGATTAAATTTAATTCATGGTCACTTATGTTTTCAGGGACACTTGAAGAGATTTGTAAGTAATTTTTTGTTCAAAAGTTCTTTGCCTATCATTTACTACATTTGACTATCTTTGTTCCATCAATGTCACCACACTCAATTGACATTGTTACCAGGGATTAAATTGAAGTCTAGGTCACTTGTGTTACCATGGAATCTTGCAAAGAGATGTAAGTAATTAAATTTTGAAAGTTCTCTACCTATATTTTCATTGATTTGACTATCTTTAGTTTGTCAATGTCACCACTCAACTTGCATTGTTGTTATGGGCAACTAAGAACCTTGGCACTTTTGTTGCCAAGGACTCTTGCAAAGAGATGTATATAAAATTAGGTTTGCAAAAAGTTATTTGTCACTATATTTTATGCAAGTAATCTCACCTATATTTTTAGATAAGTTTTATTTTTATTTTTTCATGAGTTTGAAATCTAAGGTTATTTGAGTTTGCTTCACTACCTTGGGCTATCAACAAGTTTAACACCGCTAGGAAAGTTATCATAAATTTGAAAGGTTTGATAATTTGACTTGTACTGCATTTATTGCAAATATCTATTAAAATTGCATGTTGGAAGGTGTTTTCCATTTTTAAACATAATTCTTAAAATTTTAGTATCTGTGATTTCTATCTCACCAATAAAATTCAACAAAGTTAAATTTTACTATGTATCACAACTAGTTTGTTAACTGTTATATTCTAGAAGTTTAATTTTAGTGGCGATTCCAAATTTATTATCAAGTTTCAAGGAAGGTCAGTGACTATTTTGAATATTTTTTTTTAGTTTCAACTTTGAGTACTTTCTTATGTGCAAAGATCAAAGAATTGAGGTCATCCTTCAAAGGAGACTCATCCAAATAACTTGTCTCACCCCTAGGTTTGCATCAAAGGTGAAGGAGACAAGTTTGGAGGCTAGTTGAAGGGAAATGTTCAGCTACTAAGGAGTGTTTATATTGCCAAGGTTTTGGTAATCTTGAAATTTTTGTTAAACTTGCCATTATTGAGGACTATCATAGCTCTCCCAGTACTTTTGAAACTTATAGTCTTATTTACCATTTAGATCCTTCTCAACTAGCTAAATCCCCTCATACGTTTGATCTACTAATTCCATCTCATTCACCCCATCACATCCCTTTTCCATTTATTATTGAACCTCCAATTGATCCAATCATGAGGAATAGTGAGCAAGATGAGAATGAGCATTCTATGTTTTGCATTCCTATATTTAGACCTATCAATTTTGATGAAATGAAAGGTTATACTAATGAAGTCCTGAACGAAGTAAGGAACCATATTCCAAAATTCCAAGGGAACAATGTAGTGAGTGGTGATCAAGACTTGATGACTTTTTACATTATGATTGAGGTTTATGAGGTTGAGCACAAGGATGTATGCATTAAATTGTTTTTACACACACTGGAAGAAGATGCTCGTGAATGGTCTCATTCCCTTCCCCATTGATGTATTGATTCATGGGAATAAATGAAGAATGTTTTTAAAATTTAGTACGGTGATAGAATTGATCCAAGTTTTCTTTTGGCTCATTTTGAAAACATCAAAAATAATCCCAATGAGTGTGTGTAGGACTTTAATACATAGTTCAATAATACTATGATGTGGCTTCCTTTAAACATTTATCCAAGTGATATAATGTGCTTGATTAGATACTACGATGCTTTTGATAAAAAAACATGCATACTACTTAAGGGACAAGGATCTCACAAACCTACAGTTGGGATTCAATATGGCCATCCAAACTGAAAATAACATAAAGGCTTTGGGAAAGCCCATCAATAAGTGGGATGATGTAAAATTGGTCAATAAAAAAAACACATAATCCACAAAGAATGCTAATCTTAAGGAGATGGTTAAGAAATTTTCCTCCACTATCAAAGAAATGTCCTACAAGCTATTTGGAGATGAGAAGGGGATTCCTCATGGGTCTACAAGTCAAGAGAAAGCCCCGAATTTGAATAAAGCATAAATAAGGCATGATTTCCATAATTAAGATAATGATAGAGGGAAAAGGCCTACACATGATGAAAGAATGAATAGAAATCATAATAAGGGGGTAGGGAAATAAGTGCCTAGTGCGTTAAATGCCAAAGATAATTTTATAAATTATGATTTTAACATTAATTGGTGTGACAAATGCATCCTTCGACATCCCCATCTGATACTTTGAACCAATTGATGATGATGTGGATGATCCTAAATCTATTTCTGATGATTACGAGAGTTTGATGTTCAATTGTCAAGTCTCCCAAAGCAAGATGTCTACCTCCATATAATTTCTGAGTGATACTATTGTTGATCAATTTTGAAGTGTGGTACAAAAGTTATATGTCCCAAAGTATGAATTTGCTTGTAATGTTAATATAGCACAAGCATATGAATTTCCTAATCATGATTTTGAGTTTTTAAGATCACTAATGATTAAAAAATATGATGGTGGAATTCCATTTATTGAGGATAGGCAACTACTAATCAATGCAGTAATTGCCCAAAATAAAGGATACAACTTGAGAAGCAGGCAATTAGTTGTTGCTCCTTAGGACACTACCCCTATAAATCCAAGGGTAGGGGATGCTAGTAACGAAGCTAAGAAAGATACATAGTCCCAAATTTGTCCAAACTAGAAATTGTTTCCCAAGTTTCTAACACAAAAGGTGCTCCACCTAGTAATAGGATGCCCTTCCTATCTAGTATCCCTAAGGTTATGAATTATGTTAAAAATAATCTGCCCTTGAGGACTGCTTCTAAGAATATAAATTTATCCCAGCCTACTCCAATTCAGACATTAAGTGATTGTATCCTAGTTGAAGGTGTTGTCACCCTTCTACCTAGCACTCCCCTTCCTCAATATAACACATGTGATATGGCTTAGGTGTTGAGCCAGCTAAAAATCACCATGCCAATTGTTGATTTATTATGAATACCAAAACATAGGAAGTGGGCCTTTGAATATTTAGAATTTGGTGGAAAATAAGTTGTAAATGAAATTTATTTATCCCAAATACCCCTAAAAAGTGATGAAGAATTAGAAGAGATTGTTAAACCAACCCTAGAGGTGTATTTGGGGATTGTATTGCCAGATCATAAGCTGAAAGTGGATCCATTTTATATAACCCTACTAATTAATGTCTTGATTTTTCATAACTATATGTTTGATTCTAGAGCCTCTTGCAATGTGATGACACTAGATGTCCTAAATGATCTTGGAATAAATATTGCACCAGCCTTTAGTAGCTACTATGCCATGGATTCATGAAAGGTGCCAGTTGCTAGACAAGTTGAAGGGTTGGTAATACAGTTGGCACTGTATCTTAGAAAATATTTGAATATGGATGTGGTAGTTGTGGACTACCTACCTAAGTGGGGGATGCTACTATCACATAAATGGGCTGCTAGCATGGATGGAAGTGTACAAATGGACTTGTCTTATGCCACTATAAAGTTGGGGGGTAATATGGTCAAATTTTGTATAGAGTAGAAGATTATGCGTATAATTAAAGATCCAAAATGTATTTTAAATGAAGTTTTGTACACGGATGTGGACTTGGGAAACTTCATTGCGAATATTGATCTTGTTGAATAGCCTACTGTGTTTGATTTTAAACCTGACAAAGATGGTGCAATTTGGAAGATGTGTTTTGATGGGGCTTTCTCTAATCTTGGAAATGGAGCTGGGGTTGTCTTTTATGCCCCTAATGGTAAATGTTTTTAGTTTTATTTCAAGATTCCCTTTGAGTGCAAGAATGACATTGTGGATAATGAGGCATTCTTTCTTGGTAATTACATTATTTCAGCTGAGAAACTAGTTTATTTAGAACTAATGAAGAAGTACCAAGATTACTTATATTGGTATTATCTGGATTTGAGATCATACAAGTAGGATTTGTTTAAACTTATCATCCTATCATATCCTAGCATCAATAATTTTAGGCAAGTGCATTGATTAATTTATTTAATCTTGGCCACCAAGTTGCTAGAAAAGTTTAAGAAATTAAGGGATGGTAAGATTCCAGAGTCACTAGTTTATGGAAAACATCTAAAACATTTGTTAGACTAACTTCGTGACCCATTTATAATATTGTATAGTGTATAGTTTTATTGTCCCACTATTTTGGGCCTTGTTCGTATAGTTATTTCTATGTTTTTGTCATGTGTTCATTTTTAGATCCTCTTGATTTATTGTTGTCTTTCTACCTTATTTTGTTGAACTCCCATGAGTTTTTATTAATGCAATTGTCAAATCTTAAATCCATGGCTGAATGGATTGGCACTTAGTCTTACATTCTAGGGTTCTTTGCACACTCATAGGGGGTATACATCCGTAGGTGAAAGCCAGTGTCAGTGCCCAAAATTGCATTGAGTAATTGTGTTCTTGTTGAATATAAGTGCCTAAGTTATCTAGCTTACTTCCTATTTATAAGTATTCCCTTGAGGTCATGAGATCCTACTTTTGCCTTAGGTCAAAAAAAATTTGTTTCCATATTCATTAAAAATCTTTTATTTCTATCCTTGCCTTATGTAAACCCTATGAGGTCTTTGTTTAAATAACATTTAATATTTTTTTCTCTAAATAGACCTACACATGTGCATATTTGGTGTATCTATGTCTTTCATTGATTCCATTCTAATTGGGAATATACTAAATCAAGCATCAAATGGATTAGGGCTATGATGGAATAAACTAGTGCTACATTGGGAAATTGAATCCATGTAGTTATTAATAGTTTCAATGTTTCATATGTTGGCCAAGGAATAGAGAAATATCCACACCATCAGGCCCCTTACCATGTGCGAGTGTTGAATAATAAAACATTTTAATGCTTTAATCCTTGGAAATGTTAGAGGAGTGGTTTGTGGGGTGTTAATGGTCATCAACAAGTTAACAGATCCACCCAAACAATCAAATGAAATCAAACACAACATGTAATTTATAAAATAAAAATACTTACACCTTGTTTCCCATGCCACATTGGAGGCTCCATAGACATATGAGCCCATGTTTTATCAAGATTTCCAGATGGAGGATTGTCGCCTATGTGGAAGTAGTGGTTTCAAATGCAATAAAGTTTCACTATAGAAAGGTTTTTAAAATATATAGTTGAGCAAGCCTCCCACATGGAAATTATAAATAAAGCATGGATTTAAAGGGTGATTTGACTTGTAGGTAGCCATGTGGCACTAAAAGAGATCCAATACAGGAGTTAAGATAGCTAAATTTTCCCACATGGAAGTTAAAGAAATAAGTAAAAGTTTTTTAAAACAAAATTTAGTGGAATGTGGGCCCTTTCCAGAAAGGATTTTGGTGGAATTTAGGGGGTACAACTACAATTGCATTTGAGGGCGTTAAAGTCAGCCAGAAGTCTAAGGTTCAAAAAATAATTATGAATGAGGTAGGTGAACTCTGTTGGAAAATTATGGTAGAGAAACACCATGTCAAATACAATTGATAAATTGATAATTTTAACCATAGTTCTAGATCCCATACAAGGAAGACAAAATGTGAGTGGAAGTAAAGAGAAATGATGACACAATTTTGTGAAATTTTAAAATTGTAAATTATTTATTGGTTTCTAGATCCTGTAATAGGAAGGGGTAGGTGGAGGTTTTAAATGTGAAATGAAATTTAAGATATTACAATCTGTAAATTGTTCATTGACCTCGTGAGACTATAGCATCCACAACATGCCTACAAGAAAATTAAAAATCCTGCCCAAAGAAATGCACAAGCCACATGTTATTATTTTTCACTAGGAAAGCATTAAATGTGCAAATTTTAAATGGTAATCCCAACAATTTGAATTTCAAAATATCCAATAATTTTAAGACCCAACTAGTATGAAGAACACCCATAATTAATTAGTTAAAGTGGCAGCTTGGGAGGAGATATTACTCTAGGTTTGTGAAATAAAAAGGGCATTTGATTCTCTTAAATAATCCCCTTTGAGGCAATATGCTCAAAGGAGGATGATTGAGGAAGCAATTGGGGACTGGAGGCATGCATATTCACGGGTTTGTACCTAAAATTACATGGAAACACTATGAAACTTCAGTGATGTTAGAATATGTACAAGCTTATATATCTCCTACAGATTTTGACCCTAGAGCTGGGCTGCAGTGGCTTCCAAAAATATTCCAAGAATTTCTCTTGAAGTAAATGATGCACTATTGGATCATGTATTTATGTTATGCACATTTTATATTTTATAGACACGACATAATGGAAGAAGAATTGATTTATAGGTGAAGGCTTCAAATGAATTCTATTTTAATTATTCAAATATAACTTCCACAATGACATCTCACCAATTGCATGTGATGGTGGATATTTTAAGTAATCTTCCCCTGGGAAGGCTTCCCAAAGTGAGGAAGCACAGTGTTTTACATCCTGATAAAGGGTTAAAAGAAAAGGGATGCAAGTTACATAGGCTTGAGATCACACTATTATGTGTTGAGGCTTGTAAACTCATTTTTTTATTCTATCAAAATGGAGTATTATTTGAAGGGAATCACATAATTATTTTATCAAAAGGGAGATGAGAGACTATCCTTAGTTATGGCTTTTGCATAAGGATTTATTTGTTGATAATGGCTTGTTTAAAGGGTCTAAGGATGAAGGTGTAAAACAATACAGATGTTGCAAGACTTTACACTTTATCCATTAGATTTGTTGATTACAGAGGATAGAGGATTGTTATACAGAGTGTTATTCCTAAAATTCATAAATATGATGAATTTGATTCTCCTCTCTATGGTTCTGATTGATAGTAAAAAGGGGATTTGGTAGGATGTCTTTTGGAAACATACACATTGAAGAGTTTAAAAAAATTATTAAGTATTTGTATTAATATTCTAGGGTTCCTCATGTATCTTACAAATCTTTCAATTTATACTCCTAGATTGGTTAACATTAGAAATGGTGCTTGATGGCTCTAAAAATCAACTAAAATGGATATTATTTTGAACACACGAGAGTGAATACAAGGAAAGATTTTGGTTTCTAGTAAAATATTCTATAGGGTATTCTGCTAAACCATGTTACATGAATAGAGTTAAGTTAAAAAATCCAAAAATTCACAAGTTTCAAAGTTGCAGTTAAGGCTACCAAAGTTCCTGGGAAATCTTAGTAGGAAAAGTAATTTGCAAAATGCAAGCCTCAATAATACAATGGTAAATTCCATTCAACTCTCCCAATCTTGCTAGTCAAGTATTAAAGAAAATTCAACTCAAGAGGAAAACACCAATGAGAATTGGATGATAAATGTAATTTTGCAATTTTATACTTGTGAAAATTGAAAATTGTACCTAGATCTCCCAAACCCCTAGTCAACAACGATCAATATGAGGTCTTAGTGTAAGAGGGAATTTTCATAGCAAATTGTAATTTTGTAAGTTTGTGAAATTGTAAATTGTAGTTGGCATTCTGGATTCCCTAGATCGAACTTTTGAGGGAAATGAGAAACCCAACTATAATTTGCAATTTTGTAGTTTTTCAAATTGCAATTGGACTTCCCATTTCCCTAAGAGAGCTTCTTAGGGGAACTACAAATACAATTTGTAATTCTAAAATTTGTAAATTTGCAAATTAGAAAATTATTGCTTAGCTCCATATTTCCCCAATACAAAGGAATTGAAAAATTGCAAACGGGACCTAAATTTTTCCAAAACAAGGAAAACTACAAATTTATAAAAGGGACTAGAATTTTCCCCAGAGGTCAACAAATAAAAATTAATGAATTTATGCATTAAAATATGTAGAGGTGACCCTAAAAATCAAATTTGAAAAAATAAAAAATAAAAAATGCAAAATGTGAAAAAGCAAGTTAGAGCCAAAATTAAAAAGGTAAATTGACCTATGTTTTTACATTTTCATTTACTTTTCTTCTTCAAATACTCCATTGGAGGAATATTGAAAATTTGAAAATACAAGGTGGGCCACTCCAAAGAAGATTTCTAATTTAGCCATGGGTCTAGTGTGTTCAAATGTAATCATTGTAAGCCCAAGTTGTTCTTTGGCATGAATAGAAGGAAGAGTAATTATCTATAAGTTTTTAGCTATGCTAATGAGTAGTCCAAGGGCATCTCCAGGAAGTTACACATGAGGACAAAGGTTTTTCGGCCTCCACCATGACTATTCTTTTTCTAGCTCAAGTAAAATGCATTTCTATCTAAGGAGAGCAAAGGTTTGTTTCAAATTTTCATCATTACATGTAGAGGCATTTAGAATAATCATTTTTATTGTAAATACATGAAGATTTAAGGTGTGGTAAAGGATTTTTTTCTAGTTAGGAACATCTTAGTGGGACTTTGGAGTTTTGACTATAAATTTGTATATTTTCAAAATGTAACCCCTATTACTAGATTGTAAATGGGTGTAAAAATGTATAAATATAGGGCTTCTCCTCTATTCTAGGTTGTTGTTGGTTGTTCATTCTCTCTATGTCATGGTTCTTCAAAGTTTTGGGTTTTTCACTGTGTGAATTTAATGTCTCTATTATTAAGGTGGTTGCAGGTGTACATCCATTAGCAAGCTCTGAGAGCATGTTTATGTCTCCCTTGTCCAACAAGGAACAAACTCACCATGCTTATACCCATGGTAGCATTTTAGAAAGCTGATATATGTAATTTTCATTTTGTAAAATTAATTAAAATACTTATGGTTTTTACTATTTTTTGTTGGTGAAGTGTAGTAATATGCTTTGCAAATGTTGTTGATTGGACATCTTGTTCTCTGCTCATCAATGGTTGTCATCTTGGGCTAAGATTTAGATTATAAATCCATTTATACATTATGTTTGTGAATATGTTGATGAATAAATTTTTATGGCACCCTAGGTTTATGGATTCAATGAGAAAAAGTATATGAGATTCTAGTTTTAGTTTATGTTTTATGATTTCAAAATCATTTGAGTATTTACATTTATTGGTGCCAATATATGAAAACCACTCCTAGTATTTCTCTTAGCTTGCATTTGAGTTTTTCTACATCTTTGCAAAGGAATAATGTCATGAATATTGTAAGAAGCCTTCTTATTTGAAAACCACTAGCACACCACCCTTTTTATAACTAAATAACTATCCTACCCTATCTTACTCTATAAATAGTACATCCTTTGCATATGTTAAGTGTTATTTTCCTTGCAAATGCATAAAACCTTACCTATAAAACATGTGTTTACATTGTTTGCTTTAAATACCAACATTCTAGTTTTCCATTCAGCATTGTGTCATTAAAAAATTGTTTAGAATCAGGGTTGCAAGCACTTTCCCATCTGTCTTCAGTAGCTTGTATGATAATCCTTCCTGGGTGGAGTGAACAAGTTTGGTTGTGCCCTAGTCATATTTGTTATTATTTTTGCCTAAAATTTTCATGGAGGTTGAATTGCATAATCTCTCCATGTGAGCAAGCTACCCCTTAGGTCCTCTCATCTTGGTTCAAACAAAGCCAAAAGTAACAAGGATTCGGCCATACCTTCTACTAGTGCTTCTCAATCATTTTCTACATTCGATCCATTGTTGATGCCAAATCCTTCCTCGATTAATATTTTTTTTATATTTGTTTTTAATTTCTATCAAGTGTGCAAGACTGAATAAAAGAGATGTACAATTGAGAACCAACATGATATATATTATTACCCCCAAAAATTGTAGAAACAAATATTTAAAAAAGAGATACAAATGAATACAAGGATAAATTATTTTGTTTTTATCTCAAAAATTTAATAACTAAATAAACAAAAAGAGAAAAGTAAAAAGGTTTTTTATTGCTATGAACAAGTCCCTTATCCACTACATTAGGATGGCTAAGACAATTTAACAATTAATATGACGAGCTTGAGTATATAAAAAAGTCTACAGTGTTTTAACTTTGAAAAAAAGATGTCTTTGTCAAGAAAGCGAGATTCCTTTAAAGATTGAAAAAGTGCCCACGCAAGAATTCATATTTTAGTTTTCTTTATTTTTATAAAAAAAAATTAAAATTTTGTGTTATGCTTAAGAAAAAATTCTAAGCTATTATCAATTAATTATATTTAACATATTGGTTTTGTGAACGAATAATTTTTTTTTTTTAATTGAAATCTGAAATGTGATCAATGACAAATCACATGCTCTGAGTATGAGTCTTGTGAATGCAATTTACATAAAATTATGTCACTAATTTTCTTTTCGTCAATACATAGTACAAAAAATAAGTATACTAATAAAAAATATTTTTAAGAAATAAAATTATGTTAATATCTTTTTAAAGTATATAATAAAATGATTTAATTATACACATTTTATTTATTAGTTTTTATTCACGGAAGTCACTTATAACCTTCACCCAATCATTTCCCTAAGTTTTTGTAAATAAATAGTACAAAAAATCAATACATAATTAATTGAGATTCTTATAAATCATTATAATAAAAATTTGTACCCTATGATTAAAAAAAGTCTTAAGGACCCATGCATTTAAGAAGAAGGTACCCGAGAATTAATTGTTTAACCGCCCCTTATCATTTTCCTAAGTTTTTGCAAATAAATAATGTAAAAAATCAATACATGATAAATTGAGATTCTTATAAACCATTATAATAAAGATTCGTATGCTACGGTAAGAAAGAGGGTCAGGGGAACCATGCTCTTGATGGGAACGTACCTGAGAATTAACTACCTCTGAGGGCAAGGTACTTGTGAATTAATTGCTCGCAAGTACCTACACCGAACTGCTATCCATCGAAACTCATTGCTAACCACAAGTCTCGAGTGTGTCGTGTTACAATTATAAAACTATATTGAAAATTTGCATTTGGTACTTATGATATTTGCGGAACATAAAATCGAGTGGACTACATTCATAGGTGGATGGATCTATTGTGATGTGCATAATTTGTCGTACAACATATTGGTCCCACGGACAAATAAAATATTGGCTTAACAAAACCTGAAATTACAATTTAAAATCGTTGAAAAGGGAAACCATAGCTAAGTTTGTGGATGTGGGCTGAAAGATGGTACAAACTTTGATATGAGAATTTTACCTACAAAACTCACTGTTGGCAACACTTTTTGAATGTAAGAGAAAATTAATTTATTAACCTCATTTAAACACATTGTGCTCCCAGACACAAAAAAATAAAAATAAAAGATATGCTCAAGAGAAAAGGGGCTCATCTTTGTGTGTCGTTAATGATATAACACGACAACTCACCACGCCTCGATTTCAATCCAACATATGTTGGTGAGATTTAGAGGACTTCAGGCCTACTAGATCTTCTACATGATGTGTAAATACCTCTTTGCCATTGTAGATTAGCAAGTTTCTTAATTTAAATGTTTTCTTATTTGTCTCATGATTCCTAATAATTAGTGAGTATTTATATATAAATATTTTATTGTTCATGGACTTTAGAAGTACATGATTCGGAAAAAATTACTTTCAAGTATACAATTAAATATATAGGGAGGGGGGTTTAGTTAGTATTTTTATATATTTTTATGTTTTATTTTGATTATGTGTTTCAATTAAATTTTACAAATTTAAAATTTATAATAATTTATTTTGAAGGTTTATAAAATTGTTAATATGGTTTGATATCATCTAATTTAAATAAATTTTCCATTATATATATAAATATATGTTCATATATAAAATAATCTGAAATAAATATTAATTGAAAAAATTAGTGATTATATTTTACCAACTTTGACATGTATGGTTAACCACAAAATAAAGGGAATGAACACAAATGTAAAAATAGAAAATATAATCTAACGATGTAGTTGTTACTTTAAATATGAGTTTTTGAGCCCTTTCGACCCTGCAAATGTTTGATAATTACTTTTCTTGCAAACACACATATAAGCGCAAAATAGAAAATGTTAATTTAAAAATTCATTGTTAGCAAGATACATTATTTGACTATCTAGTATGCAACATAAATCTTATGGGGTTTGTGATACCGTTAAGGGAAGTGGAAATTGGAGATGAGTTAAAATCCTAATTTTCATCTCGTTTGGTCCCAAGTCCCTTGTAGACACCTAATTTTGATGTGGAGGTAATTTTAGATGTTAGTTTATGTGGAAATATGATACTTGTGTATGTGTCCATTATTAATCCTTACAGGGTTATATCGACATGTGTGTCTATATGCTATTGGCCCCATTTTCCTCTCATGCATTTTTTCTCTCTCCTCCCTATTTTTCCACTCTCCCTTTATGTTTCATGAATTTTCATGGTTTTTACTACTACAGTTCTAGTTGAATAGGGATCACAACATGACCTTGATTTGACTAGGATTTTACTACTATGCTTTTAGTCCCATATTTTTTTGGGTCCTTTAACTATTTCCTCCTTATCTTTGACATGTGCTCGAATTTTTTCTTGCCAATAGAGCCCTGATGTGGATTTGAGAAGTCTATATATACACAAGTGCCTTAGTGTAAACAAGAGAGAGATACAAGTGAATGAAAATAATAGAGTTCCAATAGAAGGTCAAGAGCGATGAGGAAAAGTATAATAGCATTAATTGAAGTGCTTAGGGAAAATTTATATTCCAAATTGAATTAATTGGTCATGTATTACTATGTTGACCCAATTTTTAGTGCATAATGCGAATTGGTAAGAATTGAAAAATAATTATCATGAACAAGTAGCACATGCACAATCATAAATAGTATTCTACAAAACATAAAATAGAATCAAAAACATGTGTGGGAACTTCGATATCTAAAAAATTACGTAAAATTATAGACGTCAATAGAAGAAGATATAAAATGATGTAAATTATCAAGGAATGATATGTTTGAAAAGAACATGATGATAAGGACAAGGAAGCTTATACAAGTATCTAGAAGGATGACATGTGGAATTTGAGTTGTTAATAGGATAAAAAAATTAAAAAGTGAAGTTGATCCATCGACAAATAGAAAAGGGAGATGGGATCCAAAAAGACTATAAATAAACCCCAATATTTAATTTTAATACATTAGATTTTAAAAAATATATTTGTAACACATTTTTTAATCATAATAATTTAGGGAGCATTTCGAGGTAAATTTTAAGTTTTTGATTAATGGATTTATTTTTATGAGAATTATTTAATATGTTATTTCATGGATTCATCATTTTATACATTTATGTAGTATTTTTATAGTTTTATGTAAAGTGTAAGATGTTTTAAATGGTAATGGAGGGGATAATTAACATATGTGTTATGTGTTCTAATTATTCATAGATTTTTTCATTAAAATAACATTAGGGTTTATATGATGTGATGCATGTTATTGATTATCTTTAGGCCTCCTTATAATGATTTTATCTGTGATATCTTATTATGCCTTAGGTGAGTCCTTAAATGTTTAAATTAAGTAAAATGCCAGCATGCGAAGTATTTTTATTTGTTCAATGTAATCTAGTATACAAATTACTATGGGGTAGAATAAAAAATAACAACATTCTGATTATGGGGTTCTATGAACTGTTACATGCATTTTTTTACCTTTAAGACTCCTTATCATAATGGGGATATTGATGATATATTTTTGTTCCTTAGGTAAAATTTTAACATAGGGAGTATTCTAATTTTT
>JARHVA010007175.1:670000-675000 GCA_037957365.1 Torreya grandis | reverse complement strand
ACTTAACAAATGGATGTTAGGATATACTTATAATGCATCAAATAATGTGAGAGAAATCAATGTAAATGACATAAAAGTGCAACACAAGTCATAGAAACTGAGTGTGCACATAAAATATAAACTATGGCCAACAACATCCCCTCTAAGATAATCAATAATGACCCCTTGTCTTTGTAAATAACATAACATGCGTAAATGTATGGTTGTCAGATAGAGACAACAATAATTTAAAATAAAAAAGAGAAAATAATGCATAAGATCCAATACACATCTCAATGAATGGACATCAAAATCTACTGACAATGCATCCATGAGAATAAATAATCAATGTAGTCGACATGTAAAAAAACAAACACGTGAAACAGAAAGATGTCATACCTAGATGATAACTCATTCATATAAAAATATCAATAATACATATAAAATGTTTTTATGAGGGGATCTAACTACCTATCAAATTAAACCTCATCCTATATTGGAATAAAGTATACTAGAAGTATTGAATAAAGGGTTAGGATGTGAGGGTTTAGAGGTAGCATCCCCTAGTGGGATCATGTGGTAGATCCCCTTATGGGTTCGAGGGTAGAGGGGTGGACCCCCAACACCAAATGTAATTTGGAGCTTACATGGCCCTTGGAATTCCCCAAAATGCACCAATGTTATCCAAAAATAGCCATCCAAAATGGACATTTGATCAAACCCCAAAATTTTGGCACTTTATGATACATTTTGAAGAAAACAACACTGAATTTTGAGTTAATTATCAAAAATTATATGGAGATACATTTTCCATCTTTAAATTGTTTATTCTAAAAAACATAAAATGTAAATGTTCTTAAGGCTAAAAAAAGAGACTAGGCTAAACCTTCTATATAGGCATTAGAATCAATGTTGATCGAAGGATACAACAATACTAATTTAATCTAATTATTCACTAACATGTGTGACTAAGGGAAAAATGCCACCTAAGTGGGAAAAAACCAAGCTATTTTAAAAACTATTTACAAAATAATTTCTTTTATTTTGCTCAGAAGTTTGATTTTGACTTAGATTTTTGAAAAGAAATGAAGCAAAGAGATACTACCATGAGAGAGGAATTAACATCTTGGTTTGAATGGTATAAATAGGAGATTAAATAAATTTATAATGCAATACCAATAGTGAAGATCATGTTTTCAGTCTCCAAACTTTGATTAGGAGCTTTGGAGTGTGCTTAAGTTCGAATGGATGAAGCACTCACTGTTTGAATGCTTGACATAGGGTGCAGGTTATTTCAATGAAATTGGAATAAATTGAGACTCAATGTTAAGATATATGTCACAAATGGACCTATTATCTTGTAGAAAAACAACATCAGTGTGCCTAATAGGCTTGTGTCCTAATAAAAACTTATTTTAATTACTTTTTGATGGTGTTATGAATGTGGATTTGATAGAGTTCCATATTAATATGGCACCATACCCTCCCATAATTTTCATCTTATGAACTTGTGATAGGTATGTAAAATTACTATTTTGAATAATTTTTCATTTTTGAAAAATGAGCCATGATAAAGGAAGCTATGTTTCCTCTTTACTACAAACTCGTATTACCATTTTCCTATGTAACAGATATGCACAATACCATTGTTGTATGTGAATAAGCCTTCCTCTAACACAATTATACCTTCTATAGGCTTTGTTATCTAATGAATATGGATATTATAGAGTTAAAGAACAAGTTAGCAAATAAATGCAGAATGCCAAGTAAATAACAAAGATCTACAATTCCTTCAATCTCTACCAGAAAAAAATCACACAAATGGATATAAATAAAAATGGTTTTTTTTACAAATAAAATTATCATGATAATAAAAAATTATCAATAAATAGAAAACTAAGCAATCAAAAAACCATATTAGGACTCTAATACAATGTCATATCATTGTCTAGGATCTCTAGTTTGATCAAGTACACATATTTATTAAGCACAACTACAAAATTACATAGACATTGCTATGAGTAAAAGTAAGAATATTAATATTTAAAAAAATGAATACAAGCCATCCAACACACTCCATATAGAATAACTCACCAAGAGATCTACAAATATGAGATAAAATTAGTAACTCCTTTACAAATGTTCTAGAATAGGCATGTAACTCTTATGAGAATATAATGAAAGAATACCTCCTTTGACTGAAGTAAACCTAATAAAACTAACTCAATTTTAGGAATAAACACATGAGTGTGGAAATAAACCTAATAAAATGAAAACAAATACCCTGAACTAACAAAAGATATTTTTAAAATATAAACATCTCCCTTGGGTTAGTCTAAGCACAATTCACGTATAGGTTCTTTTTTGGGGATTAAGGGGGATATTAAATAGTCTTATATAAATATAAATAAATCATAAGGTCATTTTCATGGGCTACATTGGTCATTATTTAACATGTAGATTGAACAATACATATGCACCCTCTTAATATATAACCACAAAGGCATTTAAATTAAAAAAAATTAAAAGGAGTATACTTAAAAGTAACTATATATAAAAAATGTAAGTCAAAGTTTCATGTTCTCAAGTGTCAAAATCCAAGAATTAAATTACATTATATAATGATAATGAATTAGCACACACATACCTAGGAAGGTGAATTGCATGTGGTTTGGGACATCTTTAAAGTATTAGAATGTAATAATTTATATATCACTTAGTGGGATTGGTTGGATCTATCTAACCCATATTTATAACCCTTTTTTGAAGTCAATATTGTGTTGAAAGTGAAGCCTAGTTTACATAACAAGTAGACTAAAATTAAGGATTAACACACATGACCAATGGTAAGGAAATTAATTAAATTAATCTACAGGTTTAGGAAAAATGATATTAGATAGCCCATAATTAAAAAATACACATGTATAATACTACAAAAAGTTGATAGTACTAAATATTGTAGGTATCTAAGCTTTGGTAGTAGTGTCTACACATAGTTTCAGGTCTTATTTCATGATCTAAATAGTTACAAAACTAATAAATAATTTTTTTAGTGACTGCAACAAGGTAGTGATAAAAATAAGTCATAAAATTAGTTATTTTTTTCTCTCCACCTATTTTTTGTTAATTATAAACCTCTTAAGCTCAATATCAATCACTCTTTAATATTCATATTTTTGTGGTTCATGATATATTTTCACAATATAAAATTCAATAATTTGATCTTATTTAAATCACTCAAATTATGTTAAAGTTAAAACATATGGTGATCATTATCTTATTTACATCACTTTTTTTCTTGAGCTTTGTTAGTGTTTTCATGAGTATATTATGTCATCTAAAAAGGTTAGATCTCTTATACCTGTAAGGCATAATGCTAGGTCAAGTGATATTGCAATTGATCATTATCATATTCCTTTAACATAATCACATGTTTTAATGGCATATATAATGGATAAAATTAATGAAATGAAAATTTCCTTTTTCTATTGATGTAAGAGTTGATAAGTAACCCATTGATGTAGAGGAACATATTGTTAATAATGTTATTCCTAATATTATAAATTTATATGAAGATAATAGTAAACATAACAATGAAAATTCTTAATGGTGTATACCATACACAGGTTGAATCCCTTTCCAATTTTGGAAATTGAATTAGTATACAATATAATGACCTAGATAAGATCATAAAAGTTATCCTAGATTATAATAATGCAAATAATCTTAATGAACCCACATTTGAGGAATGACATCATGATATTTTCAATGATACTAGTCAAAATTATAGAGGAATATATTCTAAATTATGTCTTTAGCTCATTAATCATTTTTTTATTATTCATATGTTTACACCTATAGCTACACAAGTGGTTCCCAATCATGGTGTACATAAAACATAACTTACTCCTCATATCTCTAAGGATATTCCTATGTAACATATTTGTGTGCCTCCTAGGCTTTATATTTATGTCACACCATCTGTTAATAATCAATATTATATTACCTATAATCTGAAGATTATTAAAACTATTATCAACATTAAATCTAAGGTTTCCCAATGAGAACATGGATGATAAAGTTCAGGTAAACCATTTATTTATAACTCATTATTACACAACCCATTGTCCCCAGAGATTATTTATAGCCATTAACTACATTTTATTTTATTCCAATATTACACAACATGCTTGTAAAGATGTTCCCAAATAAAATATTATAACTTTCCATGCAATTTGCCTAAATTATTCTTCTTATGACAAGTCCTTGACTAATAATTTTCCTTGAAGTCTTAAGGAGTATGATTTATAATGGTTCTATGATATTCCATTACAATTGATATATTATTTCACTTATTTTATGGCTCAATTATTTTCTCAAATTTGTATCAATCTTAATGAGAATATTTCCTACCCTCAACTAAAAAAACTAAAAAATGACCTACTAAGCCCATTATTTAGTATGCATAATCTAGTACCCAGATGGTGTCTTAATAGAATACTTACTTAATGATTGTTAAGTGGGTAATAAATACAAGATTAAATTATTAATGACAAATAATAATAAGTTTAATGTATAAAAATTCAATCAAGATAAGCAAGAAAGCCACTTAAGAACTGCAATATAAAATTTGTAATATGGTATGTTTTATAAATTTTGGAAGATTAGATATTTTGTGCCTAAATATATTATTGTCTAGTTATAAAAATATAATGGTGTGCTCACCTATAAATAATTAATGTATATACTATTATAAAATGTGAGAATATGAATTCTTGATTCAACCATTACAAGGGTTGGTAACAACTACTCCATAACTATAAAGTGTGGTTACATCACTAAAAGTCAGTAGTAACACACAACTAATTATAACAAACATATCATAAAATTTGTGTTATAACATTGAAGTGATTTCTAAAGAAACTAAATCACATGTAGTTGCAGAACTAACTTGCATAAGTTTGAGGCTTGATGTGATGCTACAATGATACGCAGTAAAACTTATTGATGCATATCCTCCT